>JAOVYW010058312.1:0-53892 GCA_025775045.1 Hiodon tergisus | reverse complement strand
GCTTCCACCCGGTCCTCTCTTCCACTCGGTCCCTCTCTTCCACCTGGTCCCTCTCTCCAGTCTCCAGTCCTGGTCCCTCTCTCCAGTCTCCAGTCCTGGTCCCTCTTCCACCCGGTCCTCGCTTCCACCCGGTCCTCGCTTCCACCCGGGCCCCTCTTCCACCCGGGCCCCTCTTCCACCCGGTCCTCGCTTCCACCTGGTCCCCGCTTCCACCCGGTCCCTCTCTCCAGTCGGTGCGCAGAGGACTATTCCTCGGCCTGCTTCCGGCCAGCTGTCTTCTGCTGCCTCTCCAGATTGTTCCTTTCATTCAGAGGGGCCACCACCTCCTCGTGGTGCTTTTCCTGGCACTGTGACGCAGCCTGATTGATCAGCTCCTGTAGTTGTCGTCTCGACTTTTCTGGTGCGGCGTCCAGCTCTTGTAGCCCTTTCCACTAAACCTGTTCCTTTCATGGCAGGAGGTTTGGCTGTTGACCTCTTGGTCTGGGCCTTCGGAGCTCTCTTGATATATTCCTGTCAACGACTGAAATGTTGACAGCCCCGTCGTACGATCCTCCCAGGTCAGCTTCTTTCTGCTGCGGAGCTCTGCACTCAACAGGCTTTCGTACTAGCTTCTCCTCCGTCTCAATTAGAGGGCAGCCTTCCCCCACATGAAGGAAGTCGTAACAGTGGCTACAAAATGGTGCTTTGTGATACAATAGCACTCGCGTCCTTCCTTGGACTGTTGGTCATATCTTTTCCTCATCATTCCCTGCTTTCTACCCATGATACTGTTATCACCATTTTTTTTTCTTTTTTTCTCAAGAACATAAACTTGGCAATTGGTCCTCCTTGTCAAATGGGGTCACTATGCCCACATCCTCCACCATGCACCACATGGGGACGGCATCATAAAAGAAACCAAAAGGGAAAACCATTCCAAAATGGTCATTATTCTAAAACGAAAAAATCTCATACAAAAAGAGTTCAAAAACATAATCAGGTGCTACCAAAAAAAAAAAAATTAAAAATCCTAAAACTCAGTTACCCGTTAAACAAACCACTGGTTCAGCTCAACCTAAATGTCACGCTTTCTCCTCAGATACAGGCCCCCGACTAAAGAAACCCGCTGCTTTTTCAGCGGTACCCGATTGCCTACAGCTTTACCAAATTCACAGCTGAAGACTGTTGGCAATCAGCATAAATCCCGGAATGACAGGCTGGTCTTAAAGGGGCGGGGCAAAGATTCCCTTCCCACTGTTGTGACACAATATGAAAAAATAGTAATATTACTGTGAGTGGTGCTATAACCCAATAAGTTCTAGTTGTTTCATACGGTTTTGTTGCATCTTAACTGTCATAACAAGAAGTGAAAGCTAATCAGTCATGCAGTCTAATCAGTTAAAAAAGGTTATGCGCTCCTAGCCAAAACATGTCCTCTTAATTACAGGAGAGAAGTGGCTGGGACCTCAACCATCCAAGCCCTCTGCCAAAATGTGACTCACCAGAGTCCACCACCATGATCCACAATAAAGCAGTTATTTTCTAACAAATTAAAATAAATATGATATTAATTTAGTGTCATGGGTTTTTTTTTTAGTCCCTTTGTAAGAAAGACACTTGATAAGATGGGAACTGGACACACCTGCGATGAGGAAACAGTCTTGAAGCTAGAATTTCAGGTTTAGGATGGGGAGTTTTTTTGAGATACGAAGACAGATGGCGAGAGAGAGAGAGAGAAAGGGAAAATATCAGATATGCTAAACAAAGAAAGAACATGAAAGTAAAAACTGGAACAGTGGATAGACCCGTTCCACAAATACAGGAGGGAAGGTAAATGCAGTGTGC
Organism: Hiodon tergisus; assembly: GCA_025775045.1. Taxonomy (NCBI): domain Eukaryota; kingdom Metazoa; phylum Chordata; class Actinopteri; order Hiodontiformes; family Hiodontidae; genus Hiodon; species Hiodon tergisus. The sequence continues at coordinate 52,068 of JAOVYW010058312.1, read as the reverse complement.
TTACTTGCTGGGTCAGACACAACAGTGCATTGGTCTGCACCATCACAGCTCACAGAGACAGGGTGAACCCTTTCACTTTACACGAGTGAAGTACAGTGAAAGGATAAAGGAGTAAGCTGAAGAACAGGTTAAGAGGGCGGGTCTAAGTGACTGGGGAAGGTGTGACTTCGACAAACAGGAAAGCAATAATGCAGCCAGCCTGTAAAACTGACAGTAGCAGAGAAGGAGCGCTGAAGCGTTGAAGTTATATATATATCAATTATGTAAGCAAGACAGGAACTTGTTTGGGGAAAGAAAACAAATGAAGTGTAGTTAAAGGGAACACAAGGTTGTAGTTTACTGACACCTTCAACAAGATCTATGCGAAAAGGGTAAGAGGTAAGCAGAGTGTTATTTATGTCTTCATGTCTATACAGCATTTTGTGTGATCTGGCTTATTTCCCATTGAACTGTTTAGTAAAGTTTACATGCATACATAGATACATTTAAGCGTGTGTGTGTGCGCGGGCGTGTCTGTGTTCCAATGGAGTGCACAGTTTTGGTGGATAAATAATGTGGATAAACTGGTTAAGAAACCACAATGATGGTGCAAACAGACCAATGCACTGAGACAGCACTTGGAAACGGGACACTATGTACTGTGTACACATTCAACACAAAGGTATCGAGCACTAAGTGGAAATGTACACAGTGACCGACTTACGTACAGATATGGGATATAACTGAGGCAGGGTGAGTCCCTTTTTTCGGAAACTAACGTTGGGATGTAATGATACGTGTTTTGGACAGTGGAGTGTTTATAAATTTCCTGCCTTTTGGGCTGGTTATTTTCCTGGAAATCCAAAAAGCTAAAAGAAAGCTATTGATATTTCCGTGTATCAGTGTCTAGTGAAGTGTCTGTTACAACTTGGATTACCAACATCGTCTTCCATTAATTAGTAAGAATCATCGGATCACAGCCTACGTTATAGCAGCAGGTTTATCCTTGTGAAGTTACAAGTAATTTGAATGTTTGAATTGACACACATAATCCATATTCTTAGAGTAAACTAGAAAATAGAAGCTACACGTGACTGTACCATCATGCAGTTATTCCAGCCCATTTTTTCTCCAATGAAGTTTGGAGAATCCCAGACATCAAATGGAAATTGAACGTCAGACTGCTTCTCTGCGTATTCACCACAAACTAAACCAGTCGTGAAAGGAATCTTGTCCTGCTGCTTGGAACAGCAAAGGTGTGTTTGGTGTAATTTTGTCATTATAACCTGTAAACCTGCTTGACAGTTTCTTCTGACGTTACTGAACATTAGAAACGGATGTAAAGCCTGCCGGTTGTACCTTAGCCCTAACCCTAAGTGGCCTGAATTCCATCTTCCAAGATGCCGTCCATCTCCGAGGCAGACTCTCAGTGTAAACAGGGGGACACTTTCTGTGGTGAGTGAATCGCCTTACTCTCCGGCGTGTTCGGTTTTGTGTAAGCATGTTTTTCCCGCTTCGGGCACGCGTGTGGTTGAGACCTTCCTTGCCCTCTCAGTTCTGTGCCAGCAGTTTGCGTCGACAGGAGTCAGTGTGTGTCCGGCTGTGTGCCGGTCTGACTGACTGCCCTTGTGTCTCTCAGAGATCCGAGTGTACGAGCAGGAAGTGATCGTGGTTCCAGTACTGCTCCTCATGTGCTTCCTGGGGACGCTGGTTGTTCTGCTGCTGCTGCGGTTTTGCCCCGAGAAGGTCAAACGCCTGAAACCAGAGACTGTCAGGTTCCGACCAAAGCGATCCAGGAGGGACCTGCACGGCGTTGATGGTGAGTGCGTGTATGTTTAAGTGGACAAGCTTGCAGCTCCATGCAAAAAAACACCCCCAAAAAAGCCTAAATGTTATGGTTATACAACAGAGGCTTGCGTGGTTGTCAACTGAGAGGTTTCTGCTGCTCTCTCATGTTTCCTCAGCACCCAGTGGACTTAATGCCTTGGAGCATGAAGCCATTGCTCTGGACTCCCGCTCATACTCCACCTTCTCATCCAGCTATCCTACTGGCCCAGCCTCCCTCTCTGACTTCAGGAAGAAGCTGCCTGAGTCTTTTAACTTGGTATCCCCTCTCCAGCCCTCATTCTCACTGGAATCCAACAATTCTGTCTCTCTCTGTAGAGCCAAAATGGATGACAAATATGTCATTCTAAGAGTTCTGAAAGGTGAGTCATATCAGTACCTTTCTCCTACCTTTTTAAAGAAAACATCAAACATTATTTAGTATGTAAAAATATATGACATACAAATTACAGTACTGCATAAACTGTCTTAGGCACATGTAAAAAAAAAAAAGTATGTAAAGATGCTTTCAAAAATAATGGAATGAAAAGTAAAATAAATACTATAAAGGGCATAAACAGTAAAAACTGTAAAAAATTCACATTGTCACTACATTGTTGTGCAGTTTGATTAGGCAATCGGCAGGTAGATTGTTCCAAGCATCTTGGAGAACATCCCACAGTTCTTCTACAGACGTTTGGCTGTCTGTCTTATGAAAATTTTGCTGTCACGCTTTTTTATACAATTATTTTTTTCGTGAGTAATTTAGTACTTTAGATTTGAAAAGATGTAAAATAAAATATTCACGGGTGGATTCAAAAAAAGTATAATTTGATAAGTTTATCAATATTAATGCAATCTGAGCCCCTTTGAGGCGCTGGGTACCTAGGCTTCTCCTTCTGTGTCTCCCCGCACTAATGACGGGTACCGGTGTTAAACCATAAGTCAGTGTGAACTAACTAGCTTCATTTTTGTCTCCCCCAGACTCTGCTACTGCCAGTGAGCGACAGTCCTTCCTTGGCTTTGCCTCCTTCCTGTCTCAGCTGAATCACCCATTCCTCCCTGCAGTTCTGGGCGTTGTCTCCTTGCGTGCGCCCTTGGTAACTGTCATGGAGGAGATGGAAAACAGAGACTTATTGAGCTTTCTTTGGAGATGCAGACAGGTATGGAGGGAGACTTCTACGTCTTTGTGTGGTAGAGAAGAGGCTGCGTACTGAACCGCTTTGAGCTGAACATTCATAAGGCTACACAAAAGACTACACTACAGGGAGAGTGACAGGTATAAACTATGTTTAATTGCCTTTTGATAGGACCATGGGGGTCAGGAGAACCCATGTGACCTGACTGAGAAGAATATATTCATCATGGCAGGACAAGTGGCCTCTGCATTGGTAAATGCTTCTTCCTGCTCTTCGTGGTCTGACCATCTCTCTGCTAAAAATACATCTCCAACCTCTTCTGTTGTCTACCGTCTTGCTCGTTGTAACCCAGGAGTACCTCCACAGCAAGAACATTCTCCACGGCAAGGTTAGAGCTCGCAGTGTGCTGGTTAGCCACGAGCTGACTGCCAAGCTGTGGGGCCTGGGCGCCACCTACTCCAAAAAGAACCCAGGAGCTGATTGGTCTGAAGACCTGGGGTATAAAAAATGGCAGGCACCAGAGGTATTGGCCCGCCGGGCAGCCACTCCAAGAAGTGATGTGTAAGTGGCTGAACAGCTCATCGGTCCTCTACTTTTAACAATGTTAAGATGCTCCGACAGGGTGATTGTCCTAACTTTACACCAAACATACCTTTGCTGTTTTTTTGCAGCTGGTCATTTGGTGTTTTACTGTATGAAATGGTGACCCTGGGTGAGTTTGCTATTTATGTATTTCAAAACAATGTTTAGCATTGGTCTTTAATCAAATCACATCAGGCGATACCTCTAAATCTGTGCTTGGACCTGAAGACTGGATTCAGTGTCTGTAAAACATAATCTGACATACTGTACTACTTTAAATTAGCTCATTTTTGGCTTGAAAACCTGTAAACTGAGTCTATAATCTTTTCACAATAAGGTGCTTACTTTTAAAAACCCTTTTAAAGTTGAGTTTCTTGCCTGTTCCACTCTTCAAGTTGCCCTACTTAAGAGGACTTAAAGTCAACATCCGCTATCGCACCCCTCCAGTCAGAAATGTGTTGCTGGAGATGCTTCCATTACCAAGTAGAGTGTAAGATTGCCCCTGGACTCAGACAAATCTTTTTTTTTCCAAAAATGTTTTTTGAAAAAATGCCATGTGTTGGAAGAACCATTTTATGTTCGGAAGAACCTGGTATAATTGGGTAAATTTAAGAGTCATACACAACTCAGAGAGTGACAGAATTTGGGAGTACTCTTAAGAGGCATCATAACAAAAATAAATTAATAAAAGCTAATAATGTTAACTGACCTCTTCTCAAAGGTGATGCCCCATTCCCAGATGTCAAAGTCAGTGAGCTGTTGCAGTTCCTCCAGAGAGGAAAGACACTGAAGAGACCGGTCAACTGCTCCAACTCTATGTAATCAGCCATAAACGACCTATACCGTTTTTAATCAATATATAATCTGAATTATTAACAAATAATACTAGTGTTATCCTTTTATTTACATCTATGACATGCATAAAATTTATATTTGCTAATAATAACTACACCTTGCTCCCTCAGTTACTCTGTCATCAAGGTTTGCTGCCATTGGAAGGAGCAGGAACGCGCTACGGTTGCAGACTTGATCCGTAAGCTCCAATCAGGAGAGAAGAGTGCCAATGACAAAACTGTTCTCCGAGTTCCTGAGCCGATCAATATTGAGCGGTACTTGCAAGAGGCTGGATATGGGGATTACTCTGTTCTCTGATAGGCTGTTAAGCATAGCCCGAACATAACATAGCCTGGACGACGTTCTTGTCGTCCAGGCTTTTGAGACGCTGCGCAGTCCTTAACCAATTCTGCCAATGGTCTTCTGAGAAGGAGAGACTTCAGTATTGGACGAATCCGGAAAGGTCTGTGCAGACTCTCAAAAGTCTGTGTGACGTGAATGCACCCTAAAATTTAGATGGACAGGGGGAAAATTGATTGTGTATCGAGATCATCCTAAAAAAAAACATTATATCATGACTCATAAATTGCTCTACATGTCATTAACAAATATTCTGAATTATAATAAAAAAATAATATATTAATAGTGATAATTATTTGTATAGTGCTATAGTGATAATATATATTCGATAACCATGTTCCTTCGAGAAATGCGTTCGTTGTAGTATATTAGTTACTGTATTTTACACATTTTTGCAACGGGATCTAAAAATGTAACTGATGCCCTCTTGTGGACAGGATAAGTGACATCAGCAACAACTCCTAAGAAATTGAAATAATTGGTAATTAGGTACTGCACTGTTGGCTTGTTCAAGGAAGGTTTTCAGCTTGAAGAAACTCGATAGTCGTGGACTAATAGGATACTGTTTTTTATAGCACTGTAATTTATTTAACATGGTAATTTGCAAAAATCCACCCGAAGAGCAGCAGCAGGCAATGTGGCAGTTGAAGCAATCTAAAGTTGATGTGCAATAAATTATACAGTGTTCACAACTTTGCAGCGCTTTCCTTTCACTTTATTTAAAAATACTGGGTAAGTTGTAATTATTCAATTTGAGCAAGTCGAGCTATATTTGTTATTTTCAAATAACAAAAACTGTTAGCTTACTATAATTGCTTTTATGTTTTGTTTTTGTACGGAGGACTACATTTTACAACGTCATATGAGTGCCGTGGACTTAATCATGCGAATTATATTAAATGCTGTAGGACACGAGACGTTTCGTGTTCATCAAGCAAACTGTCGTACTGGAGCTAATGCCACAAACTGCTGTGTGAGAACAACTGGGGTAAATGTATGATTAATATATTGCCACGTGCCCGTGTTTTTTTTCATAAACGCGTCGCATTAGGGGTCTATGTGGAAGGTATATCTAATATTGTACAATAAATTGGCGACACTGCATACCATTGCCAACTTGGTGCACAGTTTAACCTATTCGTGTTTTAGTAAGATCTTGATAGATATATTTATATAGTACAAGTTGGATGGCAATACACAGAAGTTAACATCTTTCGCGTTTGAGTAACACGCCTCCAAAATAATTTTAAAATACAGAGGAATTCTATGTTATTAAGAATTCACTGCCGTGCCGGTTAACCGTATTTTAATGCCAATATTACAAGCGACATATGTAGGTGACTATAGGAAGGGACTGCAATCCCCAAAGCACCTTCTTCGCTAACATCTGGTTCACACCTGGAGAGACCACTATAATCTATATAATGACTTAAATTTTGTTTCATCCAGAGTAGCTCAGACGATAAAGGCCTCCACTCAAATGTCATTTGCCGATTGTCATTAATCACTTGGTGGGATTTGGCAGGAGTTCACTCTGATCGTCGCTAAACCACAACTCCTGTCGGCTTTCTGGGTGCCCGCGGGTTGGCAGTTCCTGGAACTGTTCGGACTCTGCACTAAATAAAGTAATTTGGTTTTTAACCTCAAGGCAGCTTTTCCTTGTATCATGTCTAATACAAACGTAAGAAGAACCTTTTACAAGAGGTTAATAATCTTGTAATTAGGTGTAACTTGAAAACTGGATGGACTCTGGCCTAGTCTCTCTGAATCCTCATTTTCCCCAGACTGTAAGAGATCTATATAAATATTCAACAACACCTTTCCCCTTCGGTCAGCACTCCCATTACTGAGAACAGGGGATTACACAAAAAGCAATCAGTTATGCACATAATTTTATATACAACCAATAATTCATCACTTCCAGTAATGACCTAATGTATTACCTGTGGGAGATCTTGTTCTAGGCAAAAATTAAATCATAGATTTGCATTTAAATCGAACCCCTAGCCCCCCCTCATCAAACATAAAGGTAAAAACTATTAAATGTAAAGATGTACAGTAATCTAGGAACGGTTCATTTTACATGGAAAATCTGTGATTTATGTAGCTGGGCTCCCTGACTACCCCTTATTGTACATTGTCACTTAAGTCTGGTCTGGTCTGGACTGGACACAGAGACATGCTAATTATACTCTTTAAAACACAAGAACAAAATTGCATGAATTAATAATAAATAAAACTATTAAAATACAAACGACATGATACTTGCCCATTAATAGTTATTTATTATTAGCGTAATAAGAATGGATGTTAATCGAAACATCCAGCTCTTCATAGCCAAACACGTTGATACTTCAGCAGAGGAGTAATAATGATTAAAATAATCTTCATAAATCAAGACTGAAAAGACAAAATACTGATTTTAGTAGATTAAAAAGACTATAATCCAGACCCATTTCTGTAAAAAATTTGAGGGAATAAAGTCTTGTATTTGTTCTGCTCATTACAATCTATGTGGTGTCTAACCTGATGATCAGGCTTCTATTTGTTCAAAAAAATATCATTACCAATGGTGCCACCCAGGATAATGGGGAACGTAGTTTTACTGTGTACTTTGGAATTAAGGAATCTGGTATTGCTATTCTCAATTCTAATACTATATTTGTTACTTCACTAAAGCACCAATGCAACCGTGAAAAAGGCATTTTTCTTTCTGACTCTTCAGATATACTGTCATTTTAGCTATCTAAACTAATAATGATTACCTTCTTTAACTGTATATGCACAGAGACAGTCAAGCATGTAAATATATTTTGTTCACTCTCTCTCACACACACACACACACACACACACACTTTCCCTGCCTCTCTCACAAAAACAATTTCTGAAACCAACCGTTATCTGTTATTTCTTGTCATCCATGTCTCTCTCTCTCTCTCTCTCTCTCTCTCTCTCTCTCTCCTACAAAACACACACACTAGAAAACATTCCACATGTCACTTTCATCCCTTCTTTCAGCCCGTTTTGTCCCGTCGCGAACGCTCAGTCCCTCAGGTTGTTGATGGAGGCGCAGATTTTGAGCGCCGGACCCAGTTTTATGTTCATGGTGGACATGAGGTGCTCCTCCCTCAGTAGGAGCAGGGCCTGGCCGTCGATCTCCTGAGAGAGGAACTGAGCTGCCAGGTCCTCACAACCTGAGAGAGAGAGAGAGAGAGCGAGAGAGAGAGAGAGAGAGAGAGCGCCTCACCTTAAATATGTATTTGACTGCTGTGCTCAAACTTGTCGTTGAGGTCTTGTCCAGAATATTGTCCAGTTATTTACAAACCCACATTAGTGCCTAGGATGTTGGTATTCACCCTTCTCCTGAAAGCTCCTGTGGTGGAATTATACCCAAGTAGTGTATCCGGTACATTATCTCTTTACTTAAAGTATATCAATAGTCTGGTGCCATCATTCATTGCTTTGTAAAGTTCGTGCCTCGTAAAGCAGTTCATTCATATCACTATTAATAACAATTTCCAACAGGCTGGCACACCCTTGGTGTCCAGAAATGGTGTTGAGCCAGAGCCCTTTATATAAATGTGGATAAGACCAAATAACTATGAATCAATGGCAACAATGTACATATGTCTCTGCCACTCTCTCTCAGTGATCAACTGTTGTACAAGTATCTAGGAACGGACATTGTTGAGACGCTTCACCAACAATGCTGCGTGTATTTTTAAAAGCACGTCAGTGTTTGTTTTAATTAGGAGGCTAAAAGGGGTTTGGTGTCAGCCTCGGACACCATGGAGAAGGTATAAAAGAGACTGCTGGAGAGCATCCTAATATTGAACCTGTGGTCTGGAGAAAGTATGCAAGAGCCTGGCGGAGAGCAGTTTAACATTCAACCTGCGGTCTGGAACAGCAAACTCACAGACAGGAGGAAGAGCCAGCTGGCCAGAATCGGCAACAATGCCTGACAGATCATCAGTCCGCCTCGGAGACAGCTTGAGGATTTGTTCCTCAAAGCTGTCAAAAGGAAAGTGCTGGCTGTGTTGGACTATCTCTCACAAACCCCCGTTTCAATTTCTCCCTTCTGACCAGTGACGAGTGTAATCGAGCATAATTTAAACCTAAAGCTAAATCTAATAGCTTTATAGTTATCCTGACCTAAAAAAAAAAAAAAAAACTAAAGCAGACTCTGACCTTGCAGGGATGAGATAAATTGACACACTTCCTCCACACTCCAGTGGGAGGGGCTTCCAGACAAGAACTGGGCTCCATCCAAGGGGAGACCAGCGGGAGTCGGACCATCCAGTCGGGGCCTACAGTGGGTGGGTCGAGGACAGGAAGAGGAGGAGCCAGGAGACAGTGAAAGGGAGTCTTCTTCCTCCTCCTCCTCCTCCTCCTCCTCCTCCTCGCAGCTGGAGACGTCCTCAGACCGACTCGATTCTGAACGGCACTGGGAGACAGAGGAAGGAGGTTTGACTAACATCAAAACCAAGTCAACAGTTACAAACCTTTGCAAAGGTTTCCAAAAGTTTCCAAATGGCAGCCCTAATATATATATAATATCATCTTAATGAAGCTCAGGACATAAAATTTTTATGTCCTGAGATTGGTAGATTAACTTCTATGGTCATTTTTATGGCTGATGTTTATCTTTTTTCGTTTCGAGTTTCCCGAAATTCTGTTTACCTTATATATCTTAATTTCTACACTCTCTCACCTTGACAGGCAGATGTCTACCAGCTATTTTGGCACAGGCAATCTCCGAACTGCTCCTGCGAGGACCCCTTCGTCTCAGGACCCCATCCGGCCCACTTGATCCCCCACCCACTCCACGAGGAGCTCGTCCGCGCCTAGTGCGGAACTGGTGGCTACAGCTCACATTGTATCTTCAGAGGGAGAAAAGCCTAAATTAACAGCTGGAACAAACTGGAGGGTAACACAGCAGACTGTTGATAAAATGAATGAAATCAAGGTATGACAAAATGTGGCCTAATTATTTACCACATTCTAAGCCAAAGGTCAAATCTATTTCGCACCCCCCATAAAAAAATGACTCGTTATGACGGTTATGAACTATTCAGCGTTCTACTAGAAACCCTGCCCTTTGACATTGTACTCAAAAGAAAGCCTCTTGGCACAAACAGACAGCAGGAGACATTACCTCTTGGCGCAGGTCATAGAGCAGAAGCGCTTGGAGCCTCTGAACTGGTTGGCTGGAGCAAAACCCTGGCAGTACTCGCACTTCATCACTGAAAAAGACGGACAGCTTCTCTAACACTACGTCTGACTGAGGGCCATTCTGCAGTGGCACTCCACTACCATGGAAGGCAGGCTGAGGTTTAAACACAGACACTGGACCACCAACTCACCAGTAGGAGGCTCGGACTCGGACTGACCGGCAGGTGGAACCGCCATGGCCAACGCCCCTTCGGATCGCTCTTTCACCAGACCGGTCACCTGTCAATCCACATTTGGTCAGAAGGTATGAACGCGTCGGCCTGTGGTCAACGCTGAAGAAGAAGATACTCACAGGGAACGGTTCAGCTCCTTCCTGGATGACGAAGCCCTCTATCAGGTGAGTAAGGACCTGGGGTTTGACCACAGCCTGTGGCGGAGGTGCTCTCTCCCCCTGCACGCCTCCCGCCCGAGACAAAGACAGGGCCGGGGCAGGGGGCGGGGCCGGGGGTGGGGCCGGGGCGGAAGCAGTGCCTGGAGCTACAGATAGATAGCACAGACTGATATCGTTACTGGAAATCAACATTAAGCCGATTTGTAATTTGCAGAGCAATATGAATTTAGATGATCGCGGCTATTACGAAGGTCTAACCACGTCTGTGTTGACACATGTGCACAGACAATACAAAACCACGACCTGAAGAAAGCAAATTAATGCAGAAATGAAAACGCTTGCCTTCATCGACGTTTGATGCAGAGACTGAAGGGGAAAGCTCTCTCATTGGTGGAGAGGAGAGAGGGGTAGGACCTGCCACTAACTCATTCGTATCAGACTCCGACTTCCTTTTCAGAGAGCCAATTACAGGCTTTCCCTTGGAAAACAGAAAGATAGGCAGGTGGACGTTAATTCCAAACCAAACAGTGGACTGGCCACAACTACCCATTTGTCAATGTTTACATGACTTCATGTCAAGTCAAACTTAACCAACACAACGCCCAGAAAACACTGATTATTTATTCACCTGTGTTTGTACTGACTGCACATAAACCGAATTACTGGGAGTCACTGCTGTTGATGCAGTGCCCTGTCCATCTGACGGGTGGGGAAGAGAGAGACATGGAGGGGATGAAACAGAGGGGGATGGTGAGGAAGAAGAGGAGCGATTTGGATTTAAAATTGCGCTCTGATTGGTAGGAAGGTGAATTTGAGAGATCTGGGTTAATGGGAGGGCAGTCTGGGGCGACTTAAGGCCTGCGCCTCCACCTATTGCTCCTCCTGTTGCCATGGAGGTTACCATAGTAACAACGTTGGAATTGGTGGAGTTAAGCAAAGCCCCGTTTTCCTGGGCACAGCAACTCCGGGCCTGAGCCAAAGCCAAGGCCTGGGGGTTTCCTAGTGAACCCTGTCTAGCGCCCACCAGCTGGACAGGGACATGAGGAGGAAGGTGGGAGGCACTGGACTGAGAGTTGCTTGGGGGGGCTGGAAGGATAGGCGGAGGGGCTCGCGGAGGGAGCTGCAGGGGCAAGCGCAGGCCCTGAACAGTTTTGGGTTGAATGGGAACAGGCCCAGAACTGTGACCCATCTTCTCAGAGCTGACGTTAGTGTTAGACTGCTGCAGCGGCTGCACCACCAGGGTCTGAGTGTTAATGTTGGGTTTATGGGCTGGGGAATTGATGGGGTAGCCCTGGGATGAGGTGGGCGCGTTGGAAGTAGGGACCAGGATGTGTGTAGCTGTGGCGGCCGAGGTGACCGTGGTAACCGCCCGGGCTTGGCAGAAGCCAGAGGGAGAGAGGAGGAGCTGGGAGAGAGGGAGGGACGGAGACGGGGAGGACGTAGACGGCAGGGGAGGGGCAGGCGGGGGCGCCATGTTGGACGGGCTGCCAGTTTTGAGATTCACATTAGGAAGAGCGGGAGTGGAGGGCTGGGTGTAAGAGGGTATCTTGAGCATTTGCGGCTGCTGAGGCTGTATCTGTTGCTGTGTAGTTTGGGGGAACTGCTGCTGGACAAGGGAGTAGGTGGCTGAGAAGGAGAGAAAGGAAGAAATGTTATTAATGTCATGGTTCACCAGACCGAACACTGCCCAACTTTTATTTTCACTTGGGGTCAGCGTCTATACATTTCCTTTTGGCTGACTATCATGCAACCCCCAGCAACCGCCAACTTCCAAATCACTTACATGTAACACACTACAGACCGTGCAGTCTTGTAGAGGAAGGCAGGCACCTCTCTCACTAAAAGCATTGCTTGCCTGCAACGCCCAGCAAGCCAAAAAACAGTTGCTGACAAGAGCCAAGAACAACCCACACAAACAAAAGTCCGCACTATCCCAGACCAGCACCTGGAAAATTTTGCTCTGCCCCTGGTCAAAGTTAGCAAATGATCCAAATGAGAGGTCAAATTTGATCATTTTCAAAATTAAAACAGTAAAAACGCAGAATGAATAAATTCTATTTTTTTTTGCCCAATAAGATTCTGTCATGGAGACCATCCATGTGTACCAGTGTGTACCTGTGTCCTTCCGGTCCGGGCATTCAGTCTTCACCCCTGCGACTCTTGGGCTGGAGACACATCGCAGAGCCAGGTTCTGCACCTGAAGGGTGGGTCAGACTGGGTTAGAAACACCATGGAGAAGGAGAGGAAGTCATTATGTAGACGAGAAGTCGTGTCACCTGACGTTCCAGGTGTAAATCAATGGCTAACTTAAAAGGTAATTCTTAAACCTCCAGGAACATCCAGGCAACTGCAGACCCATGGTGGAAACAACCATTATGACAATTATGACCAAAAAAAAACATTTAGCCACTGTTTATCTCAAATACAACTTTTACTTAATACTAACACTGTTCACAAAAATTCAGCTTCTCGCAACAAAAGCAGGTAGTACTTATACCTGGTCACTGTCTGATTGGTTATTGGAGGAAGCGTGAGTGACATCCTGTTGCTGATGTTGCTGCTGCTGCTGCTGTGAATGTTGTTGAGCAACAGTAGCCACAGTGGCGGTTGCTGTGCCACCAGGCATAAAGATGAGCTGAGAGGAGAGGGGTGCCCTAAGAGAGCGATTGACCTGTAGGGGAGGCACAGCCAACAGCAACAATGAAGGTATAGCAACATAAAATTACCAGTAGAAACTTCCAACAAATATTTTTCCAATTGCTTCAGACATTTGTGTAATCTGTAATATGCGGATTGTCAACACTTGGTTTGCGTCAAGCCCTGAAAATCTCAGAAACAGAACATGCACTGATGGATGAAGACTCACTCTGAGGTACATTTGCCCCGGACCAGCTGCGTTCCCACCCAGTAATACAGACTGACTGAGAGCAGAAGATGTCGCAGAGGAGGCGGGTCCAAGGGGGCGGGGATTGGTCATGGCCCCTCCTCCAGAGGAACTTAAATTCACCTGTGATGGAAGTTAGGCATTTTTGACTACTAATGTGAGAAATAACTAATATAATTGCAAATTTTGTTGTGTTAAATAAAACTTTATGAATCTGTATGCAGTCAAAAAAATTTTTTTAATTCTGCAGAAGGATTTGACACAGTCCTGCAGGTTAGTCTCCATTCAGTCAGCAACTGATTGGCACCTGGATATCCTTCTAGGCGGCAATTAAACATTAATTGTCATGGTGGAATGAAAACCAGCAGACATTGTGGCCCTCGAGGACCTGAATGGCCCAATCATATTACTTTAGAGTCACTCTGGAAAAAAAACAACAACTAAAATAAGAAATACTAGTAACCCTGTGCATTTAAATAGACTTGACCTGAACAGCAAACATTTCAATGTACTCAGAAGACCTTTCAACCATTATTCACTATGTCCAAGGTTGGGGAAATTCACCTCAATAGGGCTGGGTATCATCTAAAGTTTTTCAATTTCGATACCGATTTCAATACGATTCTTTTTTCGATGCCTTTTTTTAACGAAACCAATGTATTTGGGTCATTTTAAGCGACATTACCATGTTGTTTTAAGAAATCGACAGAATTGGTGATATGTACCATAGGCTTTTATTCATTTATAAAATAATTGACATTTCAAACTAAAATGATGCCAACCAGACTACATTATGAATCAGAAATTAATTTTATTATAAAAAGAATAACTGGAACTCTACCCCTCTCCCCTGTGCTGAATTGCAGTTAAAGGTGGACATTGTGTCATCTTGTGTCAAGCATGTAACAGTTATTGAAGTGCAGAAACTTTTAATTAGAAATACAACCACAATTGTCTATGTGAAGCAGAGTCTGACACAAATAAAAACATATCCAGAAGGTTCTTCGTTTGAACGTTTACTTGGAAAATAAAAGTAATACAATAACTAGAATTTACATATCGAAAATCTGTATTGATCAATAGACTCCTTGCCTAAGCAGTGATGTCATGCAGACAAAACTAGAGGTTTCTATACAAATGTCCAAAAATACAGAAATATTCTCTTTAGTTTAACATGAAATCAAATATGTAGGCCTAACGGAAACAATAATATGAACTTTGAAAATGTTCCTCTTTTCAACATACTTAACTATTGCTCCTACATTAAGATTTTTAACATTAACATACTATAACTGCAAGTATATAGTTTTCTGTGCTTCTGTGAGTTTTATTGTGATAGGAATATCACACTTGGAGCTGATTTAAGCAGTTTGCATGCATTATGCCATATTCAGATCTTTAGAATAAAAATGGCAAATAAAGAAAAGTCTGCTGACCCTGAAAACAAAAACTCTTTAAAAAAATAAATAATAATAACAATATCACAGCTTTATACATTTGTAAGATAGCAGTGTTTGAAGAGGTAGCTAATTGTGAAACAGTAATTTGGTAACGAATATTGACTGGGTGTAAGGAACTTTATCGAAGTTCGGCATATTGGCCGTTTTATATCTACCGACGACTCATTGTCAAGCCTGGAAAGCTGTTCACTACAATGTTAAATTATTATTTGTACGAATGGTTAAAACTACCAAAAGAGAACTGAAAATTGGCACCAAATTGTTTTGCTTTGATGCCTACTGGTACCGTCATGATTTGGTTGATAGCCTAAAGGAACCAAACTTCGAAACCCAGCCCTAATCCTCAAGAGAGTCCTTTTTCCCCCAAGCTACCTCTCAATTGGCATCGGATTTACACCTGAAAAGACCGTACGATGTAATTTCTCCTGCAAATAGCGACTGAAATCAAACACATAAGATGTGAGGCAGAAAGAAAACCAGCTGACTACGGAGACGTTTCTCTAGAGTTTTTTTCTAGACTGATTCATTAATGTCCATTTTTCCTTGTCATTTGATGAATCATCATTTCTTCAGAGAGCAGCATGCAGAGCTGTCTAAGAGATAACTTACAGTGCAGTGCGTCGTGCTGGTAGCCTGGCTGACGCTGTTACTGGAAGAGCTGGACTGGCGGCTGGCAGCAAGAGTGGCCTGAGGCAGAGAGAGAGAGAGAGAGAGATTCATGGGGGAAGAAGACAATGTTAAATCAGGGAGGCTTGCACAGTTAACCTGTATAGCCCAGCCAGCACTAGGCATTTTATTGCCGACAAATTCTTTGAAAGCATTGCATTTCCTTTCCTTGTCATTTATAAAAATATAGTAACCAAATGTTCCAGGCTTATCTAAATTTGAAAATACTTTTTTTACCCTATGAAGTGACATTTAGATATTTTCGCATTTTATAATTCATGCAAAACGACATTTTTGATAATTATTTCATTCTATTCCTAAAAATAAGGATCACAATAGATCGCTGCCTTCAGCACACCTGGTAATACATGCAAGTTACCAATGATGGCCACTTGAACAAACCAGTCAATCATTTATAGCTAAGTAAGCAAATAAAACCATTGATGCGCTAGCTAGCTGACACATCCAATTAGGAATCAATGACATTGTCCTTTGATAAATGTAGTTAGTTAGTTAGTTTGGTAGTAAGCTACTAAGAACTTTAAATTAAAATATATATTTTTAAACCTTTGTGGGATGGCCAGATAGTTACCCTGGCTAATAAAATATTGAATTAGTCACAGGGCTGTCGGTGGAACAGACCTGGCCCAGTGGATTCTATTTTGTGTTGATATTGGTAAATGATATAGGCCTATCAAAAGCAATCAAAGCAAGCAACAGAATATGGCTGTGTTCGAAACGGGTTAAAATGCTGTCTCAGAAGGTGTCCAACAGGAAACCGATGCATCAAGTGCTGTTTGAAACAGATTGAACGATCTTTTCCTGTCTTGTAAGATGCCTTCAAACTGCCCGTGTGACGGCTAGTTTTGAAGGCAGCGTCGATGCTGCCTATTACCCATAAATCTGTGCAGCTAGACTAAAAACTAAACTGAATGCGCTGACGTCACACATTGCCATAAGTGCTGCCCTAAAAGGCTGTTCGAAACCAATGTTTTTAGAAAATGCTTTCACTCAAAAGTTATGCCTTGGACACCCGTCCATTAAGGCAGTGAGGCAACTGCCTTCTGTTTCGAACACAGCCTTTGTAACTTGGCTTGTCGGATTTCTTCGGACCTGTTGTACTGCAGCCAGGTTGTGGAGCTGTGCACTGTTGATTTGCTGCTGCAGCATCAGTTGCTGGAAATACTGAGCTGCATTGGGCTGCCTCTGCAGTGCCTGGAGAGCCTGGGGTGCAGAAAAACAGAGTGGTGGTTGTTTGACTACACATGCAAGCACTGAGCATGCTCCACGGAAACGCAGAGTCTCCGGTCATTTGGTTTTTGTTGCTCACCTTCACCTTGAGGTTCCTGGACAAAGGTAGGTAACATAGCAATAAACAAATATACATTAAAATAGGTGTTTTATTGCTGTGAATATGCACAAAATATAATCAAGAGAAAAGGTCAACTTAAAATGATTTATTTCAATTGCGTGTCTAGGTACTTGAACATTCTGCTATGGATAAATGGACAGTAACACAGAGAACAGCGTAACAATAGACAGAACGGTATGGCTTCTACAGTTTAGCAACAAAGAGTACGAGACCAGTTCACTAAAACGATAACCACACTGACCTGTACAGCTTGTCTTTCATAAAGAGACATTTGAGATATCTGAGGAGGGCGAGAGTTTCCCCCGGTTGGAGTGTTCCCATTGGCTGAGCCTGAGGTCTGGTCACCGTCAGTCTCCATCTTGAATGGAGAAAAAAGCTATCAATCATAAGCGCATAATAAAGAACAAGGGGGCGGATACATCCCTTGAGGATTGTGCACTGAACTACAGGTACAACAAACTCGAAAATAAATAACCACCTGCAGAGCAAAGTACTTGTGCATGTATGTTTTTACTACACAGCTTTCAGTTTTAAATCAAAGCATCTTCATATTTCAAAATCAAATATAATACATTAACGATATATAAATGTTTTTTTCTTAACCTTCCCTTCACCCACCTGATCGATCATAAACATCTGTTTAATGTCTATGAGCAGTTAAAGAGCAAAGCTAATACCGTTGCCATAACATCATAATGAACAAAGCAATACAATGTGTAGATAAATCTAACTACAGCGATATATTTTTTTTTAATGGCAGAAAAACCATTACGTTGTAACGACTTTGCCACTGTTCATATATTCTGCAACACTTTTGACCAACAGAAACTAGAAAGAAAACTACAGTAAACTAATTCCATAATCGCTGGTATTTGTCTTCCCAGCGTACAATAAATTAACAATCAATTGCGGGGGAATCGTCACTTCAAACTATTTGACAAAAACACTTAACTTTAGTAATAATAAGACATTAAAAACTTAGAGCCAACTATCCTCACCAATAACGGCACTTGAAATGTACACCTAGAAACACTGGCACTATAACAATCTTTATATAACTACTTTATGACCCACTAACTTGCAAATAATTCAAATACTGGCAACTGATATGGCGCTTTTACGACTAAAATATGGTCGTAATGTTCAGCTCTCACCGCGATCTGTATTCCTTTTCTTTCTCCTTCGTTAGCCCTCCTAACTATATTCCCCTCGAAAATATCCCCTTCTTTAATATAAACCTATGCCAACTTTTTTTTTCCTTTTGTGCAATTATTTTCTGCAATGGTTTATTTATGTTTAAATGTATTCGACACAATGCTATAACGTTAGATAATGTAAAGATCGGCGATTCTACTGAAGCAAAAGAAAATCCGCCTCCCTCTCTGTTGTTTGCCTTTCCAGTTCCGGCGCCAATAAATGACGAAACTGACATGTCTTTTAGCCTCATGCTTGCGGAACAACTGCACGCCTCTGGTTTTGCTACATTTCTGCTTTAATTGTTTAAAGTTCCCCGGATGTGTTCAATCGGTGCGCGGTTTTGATCTCCAACTTACATTTCATACTTGTATTGCCTTGGTTACTGAATAACATATTACAAACAATTAATTGTCGTAGTTAAATTATGCACTGGATTATTTAATACTAAATATTGGATACCATGGGGATTCAAACTTTGTATCGTGCTGTAAAAAATATCATAAAGTACTGTGCAAAAGCTAAGACGCTTTAAAAAATAATGAAGTGAAAAGTTTCTAAAAATAATATAAATACAGTTCAATTGCAGTAAACAGTTTAAAAAACACGTCGCCTGTTGCCTTTTAACTCCACCAATTCTTTTAGACTGTCATGCACTTTTGCAAGACTATGCCTGGTAGATAGTTCCAAGCATCTTGAAGGACTTTGACTGTCTCACTTGCTTCTGTCTGTCCAGATAATCCCAGACAGCCTCGATGACCTTGAGATCAGTGCTCCGTGGAGGCCATACCATCTGTTGCAGAACTGCTTATTCTTCTTTTGGAAAATGAATTTTTGGAAATCTAAAAATTGCTTTTTATTCTGATAAACCAATGCTGAAGACATCAAAGACTACATTTATGTAAAAAAGCTAGGATGCCTAAGACTTTTGCACAGTACTGCATTACACATATGAGAGTGGCATTACATCAAGTTCTCATTAGCTGACCCCTAAACAATAATGTTAAAGTATCCGACATTGACTGTCCTTGATGGTTTGACATGATACCTGGCGCTATGGGCGGGCCTTAGGGGGCCAGGTTAAATGCCCATCCACTGATTTGCTTCTGCTGCCGGTACTGCTGGAGCCATGGATGAGCTGGTTTCCACACTACTCCATAAGACAACGGAAAAGGGTAGATGCCAACAGAAAAGAAAGATAAATTCAAAGTCTATGTTTAAACTTGAATTTGGAATGTGTTGGGAGAGATGCAAGGAAGAGGGCGTGTGTTGTTGTGTGGGTGTGTGCAAACAGATCACACTAAGCAGATTGAACTGGAAGTATTGTTTCCACACTGCTCATGAAAACCAGTTAACAGTGTCCAAAGAATCCCAGAAAGACACATTGACAAACAAAAATACAGTAAATTGGATTCATAAGGATATCTAAGTGGCACAATCACAACCCTGAATGGCAGTTTTCAACTTTGAATGTAACTGTAGATAAATAAGACACTTAACTGCAAACTGGTTGTGTAGGAACACATCAATAACCAGCAAAGCTGATATTTAACCTGAGGATGAGGATGTAGATGACACAACTCCCGTATTGTAATCCTTCATATTGCTCATATTACTGTAGAGTAGCAGTTTATTACTCACTTCATTTAACATGGTGTGCAGTCACTGACAGCAATACAGGAAGTTATTACACATTTTCAAAGCTAAATCTCATTCTTTTAAAAATGTTATAGTGTTGCAAATTCTCCAAGATACAGGTTTGTAAGTCAAAAAGTTTCTATCATCCATCATTATTCACATACTTGGCATAACTAGCCATTAAGACATGATTATGTTGATAGGAAATAATCCATTGAATAAATACTAAAATAAAGCATAACCTCTCAGCTGCTAAAAACAAACAAGATCTAAACGTCATGCTTTCATCCTTCTAGTAAAAATCTCAGGGATTTATGTAATACCCAAGATTTTAAATTCTTTTCTGCATTATGTTATTATGTATTAATAACATTCAAGAAAAAAGGCTACATATGTTGTGTGGACCCAGTCTAAATTCTGGGTATATGTAAAAGGATCCCCTTAATCTCACTGAGAGATGAGTCTTGACTGGGGAACATCTCCTTGCCTCCGCCTAGGGCCGCAGCACTGAGAGAAAAACAACGGTTAACTTCTGACGCCCTTGATTACGTGTACAGGTTTCCGTGTCTGAGCATGGAGAAATGTCTACGTGGGAATTTAAAGAAGTGATAGAGAACCGTACACAAAATCAGGTACCCAGACAAGAAAAAGCAAGGACGAGGCTTTAAACAAGTACAAGTACATTAAACTTCACGAAGGTGTGACAAATCCCTCATGCTGTTCCACAATGGAACAAAGGGGCTAAAATTATTGTTAAATTAAATTATTACTAAACATATAGACCTTAAACCTCAAAACATTGTTTGACATTGATGGGCAGTGGACATGCAGATGGGACACACAGCAGTAACGTAGGAAAAACGTAAGCATGATGGACACAACTGAGGAAGAGCGGATATTCACAGCTGTAAAGGGCCCAGAGGGTATATTTTAAATGGAGGAAGATCAAATACATACTGATTATATTTAATGGATTCAAATATATCTAATAAACTGCATTCCTTTATATCGTGAATTATTGTATTTATATCAATAGAAATATGACAAAGGGAATTATATTTTAAAAGCTTCCTCTATTTTGCATCCCGAGTGGTACTTTTCTAATAGGTAACTTTGCAAGCTCAAAAGCATTTATAGCATCTATATTCTTTAACATGGCACATCTGAGAGGCGCGCAGTTCTCCACAAAGAGCAAACCCAGTGGCAACCAATCTCCAAATGCAAAGCACTCAGGGCCAATGTCATAAGAGCCAATGGGTTTCCAGGTCATTTTACTAAAGCTCACCTTGTAAAACTGCATCACACTTCTTGTCCGTTCACATGGACCTGGCTGGAATGACCAGAACTGGAATCAAATAATTTATGGATATGTTCCGTTTGACTCCGAACTCAAAAACAAAGTCATTTTATTCAAAATTATTGAAAACAACACTAGAGCAAGAACTCAGTGCACTTCAGAGATCCTTATATGTGCCTGGGCTGTACTTTGGGTTCATACTTGTACTACGATGCACTGCGTCTACCTGAATCCTTTGCTAGATATACCTACATATGTTGCCTGGACAGGTTCAAAAATATTTACATAAAAAAACAGTAAGCAAAATAAAACATTCATACCACAAAATCAGAGCATTATTGTAATAGTAATAAAATTATAGTACAGTTCCTGCAGGACCTAGAGCGACGGACCTCTTGCACTTAAAATAATCACAACACAGTGTTATAACTAAGACTGATACCATCACCCATATTGGACGTTCTAATTGCAAACTAATAACAGCGGAAACTGCAGTGCGACAGCATGAAAGAAAAAAAACAAACATTTGGTTAACCATTTGCAAACATTCAAGTCTATGCAACAGCACTAAGTTGACCCCAAATTTTTCAAATCCTGTTTTGTGCTATATGCATCCATAGCTACATCAGGCATGTGGACTGTACCCAGCGTGTACTATAAATCTATCTGAAATGTCAAATTTCTGTTAGCCAACTCTCCCTCTGTATGAGGATAGCCCAGAAAGTATTGCCCCCACTTTCGTTTTCTGAGTCTGAGAGTGTGGGGCATCACCTTCTGGGTGAATCCTGGTTCATCCAGTCTCACACTCTTGATTGCTCAAACCATCCTTATTAACTTAAACATCCCAGTGTTGACATAACAAGGTCACATAGGCAGCAAGTGATCATCTCTTTCCTCTGGTTCCTCCCCTAGGGGTTCAGTGGCCACGCCCCGGTAGGTTGGCGGCTCCTCCCGGTTTCCTCGGGACCGACAGACCAAATCACAGCCATCCTGAAGGACAGATTAAAGAAAGAAAGACATGTATGTGTCAAACAGACACATACATACACTAATACTTCTTACTGGGAAAATAATCACACTAGACTTACAGCTGTCAGATTACCAATCTCCTGCCAGAAGAAATAGTTGGGAAATTGCTCCACCCCTTTTGCACCAACAACCAATCGCTGATAGAGGAATCCACCAATCAAGTACACCGCCAAACAAGAGAAAGCACTGTTGAACAGGAAAAAGCAAGAGCACACAAATCACATTATATATTTAGCTGAAATTGAACTTTCAAATCACACACACACACACACACACACACACACACACACATATAAAAACATATATAAACAACACTAAGATTACACACATTTATACATACTCAGCGAACCACACACAAAAATAACTTCCACCCTTACACAATGAGGAGCACTGAGCCCACACTCAGCTTTGAGGGGATGGCTGGACAGACAGCACTGGAGTCCAGCTCGAACAGATAGAAGCAATCATTCTCTTTCTGCCTCTCCTCCAGAACCACCGCAAGTTCCCCCTGAGAGAGAGGAAGGGTTTAACAGAGTGCATCCCAGCAGGACACAGCTCCGTGGGCCGGGGGAAAGTTTCTGTGGAGGTCTCACCGCTGCCACTCCTCGGTTGCACGAGATCATGATGATGGCTTTCCTATTCTCCTTGCCACAGTGCGAGTCATAGGCCGAACCATTCTTGTATATCAACATCACCCAGTCACCTGAGAGGGAGGAGGGCCAGGGGATATAGGGTTGATGAAGATCTACAAACAAAATCAACTGCCAACATTGTGTCAGAGCTAAAAAATAAGAGCTAGAAAAAAAGGCAGCACATCAAGGCAAACCAGCAGTTACTAACTCAGAAGAATGTCCTGCACAATTAAACCCAAAAACACTGGGGAAACCACTTTCCCTTCCATTACACCCACACAGAAATTATCAAACAAAATGCAACCACCGAATGACCAGTATTGCACTACCTCGCTAGTGCAAAACGATTCTTTGTTTAAGCTCTTGCATATGCGGATTAGAAACGTGTTCATATCATATAAGCAGACATGGCCCAAATAGCTCAACTCACTGCCACCGATTGCCTGTGTGGCCGTATATTTCCCGATGAGAGTCTCCTTCCCGCTTTCGTCTTTCTGCACCACCCCACCATCTGGCTGGTTCCCAACACTCCCACACACCCGGAACTGGTAGGTGTAGCTCTCAGGGTTGGCAGGAGTCTTCACAGAGAAACTAGAACAAGAGACAAGTAAAGAAGGCATAAGAGGAAGACACGAAATATGCCATGATGGCTAAGCAAGCTAGTAAGAGTCATGGAGTCCGCTGACAGACAGACCAATATAAAAGTCAAACATGCCACTGAATAAATGATTTCATAATGACTAGATGGAGCAAACACAATGCCTTCCTCTTCTCCGCAGTGGCTTATTTAAGCAACATGCTTAACACTCAACCTAGGACACAGCTGATAACATGCCAATCAATTAAGTGCAAACCAACAGCAGTCTTTACCAGTTTATCAATAAAAACCACAGACATTTTTTCCCCCGCTAAGTTACGAGTCAAAGAACACAGGCTCGCTGGAGAGAAAAAAATGGAGTAGGGAGATGATAAAGCACAAAACTTGGGGATAAGACTTCTTACGTTTTATTGGTGAGGGGCTCCAATAGGTCTAGCACTTTTCTCTCCGTCTGTGATTCGGCAATCAATTTACAGTTCTTGGTGGTGTTAACGGCCTGGCTCTCTTCAGCGACGAGGAGCAATAGAATGGCTAAAGTCAAAGCTGGTGACATTGCTTGCAATAAAGTCAAGGATTCCTAGAAAAATAAGTTGATTACGATACATTGAGTATAGTATACATTCTAGTATTTTATTCCAGTTAACCCAATGGGATATGACTTCCAGGTAACAAACACTACTAGTAAGATTCCTAAACCCTGATGAAAATTGTATATTTAATTAAAACTTTTTAATTATAACTGACTAGCTGTCGAATTTTAATCTGTTTGGTAGGCATCTATTTGGCAGTCCTTGTGATATTTGGCTCTTGTTCACAACTTCACCGTTTACTTAGATATCCCCAAGTTAACAATATCAGATGTTTTTTCAAACAATATTTTAAAAAATTGACAATAGTTTCAAACCTACCTTAAAACTGAACAGGAAAACCAGAGGACGATACTTGAAGCTTATAAATAATGGCGATTATTCTTGACCAACTAATATGGATATAGTCAACTAGTTCCACTAATTTTGGTGCCGTAGTAATATTTAGCCAGTAAGCTACCTAGCTAACCAGCCAAACGCTATCAACAAAAGGGTTAAAACTAACAACAACTATATTTTGGGCATAAGCGCCTAAAACACATTACTGTATAAATAACCCTCAATCAAACTACATTTAAATATTTGCTGGTTGAATTTTTATTATTATTTTACAATAGACACAAACGATACATTCCCATTTCTAATCCGAAAACGCGGAAGTGAAACTATACACACACCACATGTGACTGCGCGTTCACGAACCAGTCTTTTTTTTTTTTTTATCATGTGATTCTGGAATTAAATGTGGAGGTTTGAAGTTATTCCCAGTTTAGTTATAAAACTGAAAAACATTTAATTGGATTCTAGTTTGAACACATAAAAAGAGTTCTCATTTTATCATCTTTTCCATATGCATGGTTTTTGAAGTATTGATTGTCTTGACGAGCGTGATACAGTGGTAACTTGACATTTGATATGTGATAACCTATATGCGATTAAATATGTAGGTCGGTTCTCAAGGCTACATTGCATACAATTTGTTCAGATTACAGGAGTTATTCGTCCCAAATTAAACGTGGATTAATTTATGTTTGTATGTTGTACAATCGCAAGGGAAAGCATGTTTGTAATTCCACGTCAGACTAGATAAACTCAAATACTGAACTGATAGTGAAACATGCATCAAATGAAACAAAAAGCGTCGAATACTTAGTTTGCAGTTTAACTATTGGCTGCACCTATCCTGCTAGCTATTTGCTATTTTGTACTCGTGTGAAAACAAATGATAAATCAGGCACCCAAACTGAAAACTATTTGCTAGAGAAAACAGGATACGTATAGAAAAGTAGTTAACCTGTAATTACAACTAACTAAATGTTGCCACGGATTGTTTGTACAATAGTACCAAGCATCTAATTACTTTACGTGCCTGGTACACCTGGAATCTATTCCTTGCTGTATAAAATTAATGTGACAGCATAAAAACACCAGAGATAATTAATCTAGAGCCAGATTACAAAACGCAGCACTAAACCAGTTACAGTTTACTGTATTACATGTTATAATTACCTTTTTAATACTCACTGCTGATTGATAATTAAAGCTATATTAATATTAACAATTAAATTTATGTGTATAAATAATGAAAATTCATTAAAAACGCTCAATTTGTACTGAGGGTTTGATGGAGTCATTGAAGCCAAATGGTGAAGTCTTTGTGTTTGTCTATTATAGTAACAGTGACAAAACAATGAGCTTCCCTTAATCCAATCCTGACTGAAAACAAAGCATTCAAAGGGTGTCGAAACACCTTTCTCTTCCCAGTCTAAATCCCGTTGGCTTTCAAATGGTTAACTGCTACTCTCTGAAACTCTGGGTTTAAACACTTACCCTTCCCCCACACCATTACACTCTTTACCTGTCTTCATGTGGTGACACACCCAGCTAACCAGCTTCTCCAATCACAGAGAGGAACACCTAAGCAATACACTTCCTGTCTTTGGAATGGGGTTAGGAGAAAAGGAGAGAAGGACAGCAAATCTGGAATTAACCAAAGAATCAACCCAGCTCTAAAACCAAAGAAAAGTTTTGACATAGTATGTCTGCACTCTGACTCCGTTGGGGTTTGCTGTTCATTAAGGAGGACATAGGAGAAAACAGCAAGAAGGTAAAAGATAACTAAAAAAATATCTGTTCAGACTTGTTGGGAATTTGAAGAGGGAGGGAGGGAGGGAGGAGGGGGAGCTATAAAGTTAGCAAGGAGTTAGAAGAAGGTAAAAACCAAGTGAAAAAGGTTGAAAGTTTTCAGCTTGTGAAACATTGTTTCTATCAAATAAATGATTTCATTGCGGGACCAGAGAAATCTGGAATGCAGCAGTGTAGTGCAATGCTAAGTAGTTTTATAGCATTGCATTAAGACAGATATCAAAATCTTACAAAACTCAGGTGAGTCTTCTGAACATATTTCCTGTTGCTTGATAAAGAAAACATGTTTTATTTTTGCTTTAGTCAACTTTGATGTACTAAGATGATTGGTTAGTTTAATTTTTAGTTTAGTTTATAATAGTAATATCCTTCATCACTTTTTCTTAAATGTGGTCTTACATCAGTATGTTTAAGAGCGTTGTAATCTATATTAAACTGTAATAGGCTGTCCTGTAAATAAGCACACGCATTGGTCTATTGTCTGGTCTACACTGATTTTTATTCGATTGAATTATGATATTCTCTCCTGCTTATATATATATATATATATGAATCATTAATTTTACATGTGTATAATTTGATGTCTTTTGGTATTGCAGCAGCTGATTTATTCAGCATTCTATTATTTATCATCCTGCTAGATATTATAATTTTTTGTTATGTCTTTACATATTAAAATATATAAAACATTTTATTACTTTTTATGAAAAAAGACCTGTGTAGTACTTCAAGTAATAGTTAAGGTCTAAAATGCTTTCAACTTAAAGATTAACAAGTTAGAAATCATGAATTTTCTTGTAGGTTCTGAGAAGCATGTTGCCATGGGAACCAAGCGCTCCAATTGGATCTTGTTTGGTACCGCACAATCCTCCAGTCAAAACCCAACGGATGGCAGCCATAAGAGAAATCAGACTGGTCGAGATCCAAGCCCTAGAACGGAGTCAAAAAATGAGGGGGAGAGAGAAAGAGAGCGACAGAGAGTGGAGGACTGGAAGAGTTGGAGAGAAGTGGAAAAGGTGAGGGAGAGAAAGAGGGATGCAGAGAGAGAGAGGGGACAGGGTCCGACTGACAGGGTCAGGGGGACAGTATCTCAGGAGAGAGAGGGTAAGAATGCAAAACTAGAGAGGGCTATACCGGGAGAAGGTGAGAGAGGCGCAAACGGGAGGTTCGATCCAACCATACGGGGTGCAATAGGGAGCGATGGAGGGACGTTTCCGAGAATGGGGAAAACAAGCAGAGAGAGGGAGGAGAGGATGGGAAAGGGTGTGGAGAGGGGAGGTAGTGGTATGAATCGGCTAGAGGGACCAAGGTGGCTAGAAATGGAATCCTCTGGAAAATCCAGTGAAAGGGAGAGACGGGCAAAGACAGATCGACAAAGATATGCCGAGAGAGACATTCAGAGGTACAAAGAGATTGAGAGAGAGAGAAAACGGGAGAGAGACCAGTCGAGGGAGGAATGGAAGAGAACTGGCGGGAGAGAGAGAAAAGAGGGACAATTGGACCCACGGCGGGAAAGAGAGAATGCATCCTGGGATCCTAGGTACAGAAACAGAGGTACAGAAGAGCGGGAAGAAACATTGTTGAGGAGAAAGGTAGAAAGGGAGAGAGATCAAGCAACCCATGCACAGCGAGAGAGAGAGAGGGGGCCTGAGAAAAAGCGAATAAGAGATAAAGAAAGACCGAACTTTTCAGACAGAGAGGTATTGGAGGAGCAAGTAAGGGAGAGGAGGAGAGATGCAAGAAGTGAGGGAGACAGTGAAGCAGAGGTCAAAAGAGAGATATGGGAAGCCTCAGAGAGAAGGAGAGTGGAACACAGACAAAGTAAAAGTGAAGGTGACGACGAAGGCGGGCGGACAAGGGAAGGACTCAGAGAGAGGGAGAGAGACGTCAGGAGTCACAGAGAGAGGGACTGGGAAAGACAGGTTGAGGAGAACAAAGGCAGGAACCGGGATAAAGAGATTGAGGGACGGAGAGAGCGAGAGAGAGAAGGAGGGAGAGAAATCGGGAGACAGAGAGAGATTGTCCCGGAGAGAGAGAGGAAAGCGGAGAGACGAGAAGGCCAACAGAGAAAGATATGGAGAGAGCCAGAGACAGGGAAGGGGGAAACATCAGATACAGATGAGAGGCGGAAACACAG
This sequence comes from Hiodon tergisus, assembly GCA_025775045.1. Classification (NCBI taxonomy): domain Eukaryota; kingdom Metazoa; phylum Chordata; class Actinopteri; order Hiodontiformes; family Hiodontidae; genus Hiodon; species Hiodon tergisus. Next base: position 24,148 of record JAOVYW010058312.1, on the reverse strand, counting down.
GGAGAAGGAAAAACATCACACTACAGGGAAAAAGAGTGAGGAAGATAGAAACAAGCAAAGAGTTAGAGGGGCGAATGAAACCAACAGAAGTAGTTGGTTGGAGAATGAGATGGAGACAGCAGGACAGAGTGGCAGAGAGTGGGGGTGTGAAGGGGATGAGGAGCGAAGACGGAAAGGAGAGAAGGAGCCAGAGATGGCGAAAACGGCAGAGAGCGAAACGGAGGGAAAGGAAGGGGGGATGGTCCAAAGATATAAGGGGTGTAAACCGGAGGGAGAGAGGAAGCAGCGTAGAGAGCAGGGCCAAGATGGAGAGAGTGAGAGACCGGAAAACAGACAGATGCAGAGAATGATGTGGATAGAACCACATAGAGTGACAGAGAATAGGGAGGTGACAGCAGAAGTCGGAGAGAGAGACCCGGGTGGACGCGGGGAGGACTATGAGGGGAGAAACGTAGAAAAGGGACAAAAGGGACACGAAGTTCAAGAGGAGCGATTTATGGAGAAGGAGGAAATCGAAGAAACGGAAAGCGAGGGATCTGTGGAAAGAGAAAGGAAGGCTGAGGATGAAGACGACACACCAACACTGAAAGAAATTTATAGAGCTGGCGAGGTGGAATTTGAGAGTGATGGAGAAAGTGAAAAAAACACACAAAACGGAAAGAGATACACTGAGGAGGGGAATTTATCGGACAGCACAAATGCAAGTGGCAGTGAACTTGATACAGAGGACAACTCAGAGAGTGAAGGGAAAGAGGTCGAAGAGAGGGAAAGGGTACTGTCAGCAGAAGATGGCTTCATAACTGTCTCTAGTAATGGGGAGGAAGATGAAGAGAAGTTTGAGGACTGCAAAGATTTTTGGGAAGGTGCAGTTTCAAATGAAGAAGCTAACAGAATGGAAGGTGAAATTATACAGAACAAGGAGATATTTGGGGAAGGAGAGGATTTGGGTATGGAAACAGAGAAAACTGAGGAAGAGACAGGAATGTTAGGAGAGGAGGAAGAAAACGACAGACGCAACCCTAAAGTCACAGTGTTCTGTATCATCGGACAAACACTACCCAGGACCAATCAAGGGGAGGTCATGGATGAAGAGACGATGAAAACAGTTAAAATTTCGGAAGATTATACAGGTGAGAACAGTGAGATCCCTCACACACCTTCAGCTGATGGGGAGATTGGGATCCCCAGAAACGGAGACTGGGAAGAGAAAGGTAGAGATATTAGAAAAGAGGAATCAAGTGGAGAGGAAGAGACCAGGGACAAGAAAGAGAGAGATATTGTTGAATCATCTGTCTCTGACGTAATCAATAGCAAAAACTCTGGAGTTGATATAAAAATAATTATAACTGAACATAATGACGAGAAAGAGACAGGTTCATTTTTAGAGGGTGCTGAACATATAAACGAAATGGAAACAAAAATTTCAGATGATATTGAAAAAGAGTTCAAGACAGAGACTGAGGCTAATTCAACTGATTTTATCAAAGAAGGAGAACAACAGAGCGTGTTTATGGGGCAAATGAGCACAAACACAGAATCCTGTCCAGAAAATCCCCAAAACATCCAGAGAGAAGGGATATTTACTGAAGAGGTCACCCCCTCTTTAAAGTGGGTGAGGAATATTGTGACGGAAATTGGCCCTTCTGAGGAAAACACTTTTGAAGAAAGGTCCAGAGAAACAGAAACATGTACACAGACAGACACACAGACGTGTTTGGACCAATTCATAGACGACGTGAAAGGGTCACCAACTCATGCAACAGTCCAGAAAACTGTTTGGATGGACACACAGGCGCAGACAGAAATGAGTAAAGATGCACAACTCCAGAGGAAAACAGACGGAGAGACTGAGTCGGAGGCAGGGTCCGTCAGACAAACATTTGCAGGGGGAGAAATGCAAACAATATCAGAACAAGAAAAAGACACAAAGGAGGATCAAGATGAGTACCGCTCCATTATTAAAGCACCCCTCTCTAAGAACAACAGTTGTCCCAGCCCGGTCAACAGCCCCAGCAAAGATCTACCTAGACCAGCCATAGAATCAGATGACGAGGGGGAGGCGGAGGAGGAAAGGGAGAAAGAGGCACGGAGCAGCTTTCGGGATTATGGAAACGATGCACGAGTGAGGAGGAGGGGAATCCGAAAGTCAAGCGAAAGAGGCAAAGAGGAAGGGGAAGCAGTGGGAAGGGATCGCAGGCCGCGGATTTTCAACCTGTCAGGTGAGAGAGAGTGACCCAAAATACCACCGCTGACTGGTATTGACCAGCGGAGGACATTGCTTCATTAAGACCAAGCTGGAGTAGCGGTAAGAGTTAATAGCGCCATAGGATTCTGATGAGTGTGAAAGCAAACATTAACACATCGCCCAACGTAAGTTTGTGTTATTGTAAGGGATCGTGCCGATTGTCCAATAGAACTGCACAACGGTGTACCTAAGAGAACTGATGCAGTTATAAAGGGTGGTCACAGAAAGGAGGTGTTTTTTTTACTGTTTACTGCCCTTTATAGGATTTTATATTTACAAACTTTTCCTTTAATTATTTTTGAAAGCATCTTTGCTTTACAGAATCTTTTTACAGGTGCCTAAGACTTAAATCTGGGATTCTGATAACCAGCGCTGTGTGACTGTGTGTGCTCTGATTTCCAGATGAAGAGGATATGCTGAGTGCCAGCTGGAGTGAATCAGAACTAAGGTAAGAGAGTGCTAATTGGCTGGGGGGCCGTGACATGACATACAGCTGAAACTGGCCAGGGGAAAAATTCTAAATCAGATTTAAATGGGGCTCTGAGGTTTCAGTTTAAGAAATGGTGCAGGTGTGTGCCTGCGTTAACTGAAAAGCTATTTGTCTGATTCATTTAAAATTTTTAATATGAGTGATCAATTAAGAGGAAGAGAAATGTCATCAAAAAGTTAATGACAATTCTAAATTATTGCTATAAATTAGTGTTGCTGGTATCAGGGGTTAAACATGAATACACTTCCGGTTGCTTCTAAGCTCTATGTAGAGATGTACATTGACAATCTGCCACGATTTGAAAAGATAAATGTTGCTTTTTCTTTCTGTCTTACCCTGTCATTCTTCAAGAAAAGTAACAGATACTGTTGAGATAACAAAAAGGAGGAAATCCAAATTCTTCAGTAAGTAAGAGGCTCAACTATATTATAAAATCATAAAAATCATGTTTTTAATTTCTGATTTCTGATTCTATTTGTCCACATTAGTAGTAATGGCAGCCAACAGCATTCTGCAACACAAATGCTGCTAAAGCCAACAAAACCCTAAGGCTACAATGTATGAAAGTGACTTCGACACTTACCCACCATTTAGATTTAAGTTGTATGCCTCAATAATAAAGCAGGGATATGTCTGCCGATAAATCAAAGGAAATATGCACAATTTGGCAACCCTTGCACATGCTACAGACTTTGAGGACATCTGACAGGTTCCTGCACGCCAGAACCTTTCAAAACCTGTGGGAAAAGGCGGTTCAGCTTATTACTCAAATAACTATGCCATTGCTTTATTGGAATGCAAGTTCACTCACCGTTTCAGTAGATTTTTATTATTCACACATTTCATTCACACAGCTGCTTTTTGAGATGGTCTCAGTTTGGTTGGTTTTAAAGAAAACTATGGGGGTAAATTGCTGAAAGGGACCAAGTGTGAAAACAGATCTCTCCCTTTCTCTCCCAGACTCCCAGCTCTATCAGCAGTACAGCGAGGTGGTCCAGAACAGGGAGATACTTCGCCAAGCTCACTCCGACACTCTTTCCTTGTCCGAGGATGTTCATGGCTCTGTCTCATTGTCTCCACCCGTCCGTCGCCCCCTGCCCCCCCTTCCTCCAGTTCCCCACCCCCACTCCATCTCCCACTTCAACTACAGCTGCAGCACCAGTACTGCATCTCTCCCCCTCCCTCCTATTCCACAGCCCCCTGTTCAGCGTGTCTCTGTCTCGTTAGCCCAGTCCCCTACTCTTTGGCAGGAACTACCTGGAGTGAGGAATAGCAGGGAACTAAATGAACTGACTGAGGATGAGAGACGTTTACAAGAGGTATGCAATTCCAAGTATTCTGTTGGAATTATGGCTAGGAGGATAAAGGCTAGTTGTTAGTTTTCAGCATTATGCGTTTGTGTATCTCAACAACGCAATGTAACAAATATACTGCCAAATTTTCCCCACATTCCGTTTCACTTATTGAACTTAAGACAATTTGAGATATTAAGACAATGACATTAACAATGGCAGCTTGTATTTGAAGCTGAATGGTGGGTTCAGCACTATACATTGGCAGCTTGAAAGCTTTATATTTCATGGACGTGCTTCTCTCTGTTTCACATTTCTATTGTTACCTTTTAGGTCAGATTTGAAGTTGTGACTTCAGAAGCATCTTACTGTCGCAGTATAGACATTGTGGTTGAACACTTTGTCAAGTCAAAACAGTTGGGGGCTTTACTGACAACACAGGACAGAAATTGGCTCTTCTCTAGACTTGGGGATGTGAGGGCTGTTAGCCACAGGTATGAATATTACATTTGCATCACTCCCTGTTTGACTTGTATCCTTGAATGATTTAGGTGGCATAAATATATGGCCAAAAATGACAAATTTCTTCCATGTCTGTTTTTCTCTATGGCTGGTAACCTGAATAATCGCAGACAGAAGAAAGGTTCTTAATATTAGTGTTCACCAGAAAACACTATGAGGAGAGAGTGAAACTGTAGACATACTTTTGGGTCACCTTACCTTAAATCCACACGGTTTCAGGGTCCAGTGTAGAAGAATGCACAATTCTTAGCATAGCAGCACATTTAATAATAAATGGGTTATAAAATGTTACTTGTATGGTTACTACTTTTAAAAACCCATAAACACGTATTTAAGTTAGCTCTTATTATTAGGTAAGGTAGTCTAGTTGCTCTGTAACTACTTATTATAGAAATACAAATATTGGCAGAATAAATGGGTAAAAACATGGTAAGGATAATTTCCTTGTTATTAGGTTTGATAGAGTGTAATTACTTTGACCGTATGTCTTGTAATACATTTTTTTCCTATCACAAACTGAAAGGACCACTAATAAGAAAGATAATTTGTGTTGCTGCTAGGTAAGAACCGTTGTTGCCGTTTAATTCCCTCAAATAATGTCTTACCCAACAGTTGGTTAATTCCTTCATAGGTTAACTGGCTCAAGACTCATCTGAATATTTCTCGCAAAGCCAACAAAAGGTGTTGCAACACAACTCAACCTGATCAGTGCACCTCTAAAATAGATGCCGAGACATGGGAAACGGAAAATGATTGCCCTCACTAAAATTTTTATCTGCTAATTTGCAGTTTCCTGTCGAAGCTGGAGGAGCGGGTAGAGACTAACATTTTGCACTTCTCTGTCTGTGACATCATTATCCGTCACTGTCCTCGATTCCGTTCGGTCTATGTGCCTTACCTCACCAACCAATCCTACCAGGACAAAACATACCAAAGACTTATGTAAGCTGAATTCTTTTTTTTATTACTTTGGGCCTCCTTATTTGTACTTTCCACAGTCTCACTTGTCTGTCAATTTGTCAAATTCAATCCTCAGTCTAACTCTTGCTTCCTTTATCAGTATGTGTGTTGTGCACTAACATACTCCTCCCATATTGGATAGTAATGTGCTGTAGTATGGAGTAAGTTACTCTGAGTATCCTCAACAAACTATCTGCTGTAGGGCAGAATTAATGTACCACATGAACTGTTTCTAGTCACTCAGTGTGCGTATTTTAAACGTTCTGCCTCAGGGACGAGTGTCCTGGGTTCCGTCGTACTGTGGAGAACCTGGAGCGCAATCCAATATGCCAGCGCCTGCCTTTCCGCTCATTCCTCATCCTCCCCTTTCAGAGGATCACACGGCTCAAACTTCTCGTACAGGTACCGATCTCTCCCTCTGTCTCAGGCTTGTGTGCCTCAGGTCTGCTCCATGGGACCCTCTAGGACACACTCAAGTTCTTCATCGTCTCTTCGGCTTCCTTTTCAGAGCCTTGTCAAGAGAACAGCCCCGAATACAGAAGAGGCCACACTCGCCATCAAAGCTCTCAAGATGCTGGAGAAGGTGTGTCATCTCTTTCTCTCTTCTAATTACAGTATTACTACACTGTAAGGCAGTAGCCCTTCTGGTTCACTCGGCTTTCTCTCCCGCTGACCCAAAACCCCTCTCTCCTTCAGCTCATTCAGGAGAGCAATGACAGTATCACCCAGATGAAGAGCATTGAGTCTTTGGTCCTACTCAGTGCCAAGGTGGACTTCGAGTGCAAGGTATACATTTTCCTTTTGCCCTATTGCCATTACACTAGATGGGTATCAAATTAAATATGGAGACTGACGGTCGCATTCAACTTTTACAATGATGAGCCTTTACTACCATCTTAGTTTAATCATTATGTTAGAAACAATAAGATAAGTTCCATTGATTTTATCAAGACTTTAATAAGCTTCTTGTTCCTTTCAGACGCTACCTCTAGTCAGTCAGTCTCGTAGGCTAGTACGGGAGGGTTCTGTAACAGAGCTGCGGGATTCCTGCCTGAAAGAGGTAGACAGGATTATCCACCTGCACCTTTTCAACGACTACCTGTTGGTTTCCCTCCAAAAAGAGTGAGTGTTTCAATACACTATTAAATGAAACTGCACTGATAAGGATTCAACCATCGTTGACTGTGTACCTGCAATTTCTTGTATCTCTATTATTTTTCTGCTTCTTGTTTTGACTATCAGAGGGGGGAGGTTCACAGTGGTTGACCATGCTCCAGTGGCAGAGGTGCGAGTGGAGAACTTGCAATTCAAACTGCATTCCTTGCAGAAGAACCTCTTCCGTCTCCACCTGTCACAAAAGGCCCTGGTGGTTCGGACTGAAACTCAGTAAGGAATCCACTTTTTCCCCTGACCTCTAAGAGTGGAATGCATTCGGATAGAGGTAGTGGAAAAAATATTTTATTACCAGTGAATGACATGCTGGTAGTTAAAACCAAATCCAGAAGTTATGCTACACTTAACAAAGATCTCGTAGATATTACTTGCTAATAAAGTCTGCCAAAAGTAGTGAATTAATTATATAATTTAAAATATATATTCTGTAATAACATTGTCAGTATCAGTGTATGAATACCGTGGCAACCCTCTACCACAGGAGTGACAAGCTGCGCTGGCTCTCAGCATTGTCCCGCCCCCATCCTGAGATAGACTACTCTGCAGCACAGGGTATGTATTCTTCAGGTTAGGTTTCAATCTGACTTGTAGAGTGCATCATTTTATTATTTTAACCCTTAATCTGTCACTTAAAGAACTACCTCAGGTTCAGTGTATCAGAGCCTTTGTGGCCCAGCATCCTGATGAAATAACCCTGGAAAAAGCAGATGTGCTGCTAGTCCATCAGCACAGTGATGGTAAGTAGAACAAGATGGGCTAAGTTCAGAAATATGCGTACTGTTAGTGAGGGTTAATTAAAAAAATAATAGGTTGGCCTTACTGTGCAGGATCGTCATCCTGTTGGTTCACTCTGCACAGAAATTAATCATTTCCCCTGTTTGAATTCACTTTGTTCAGGCTGGATTGAGGGCACAAGACTGTCAGACCGACAAAGAGGTTGGGCGCCCGAGGCTCACCTGGAGACAATCGTCAGTTCAAGAGCACGACAGCGCAACCTGCTGGAGACTCAGAAAATTACAACTGCCACTGCAACTCACCAAGAGAGTAACACTCCAGCAAATCCAAATTAAATAGACATATAAAAGAATGCAATAAACAGGGACCCTAAAATGTCTTGGGGTCTTTTCACAGAAGGCTGCCATTTTCTTTTAATAAAGGTAAAATTCAATTCTGTGGTATATACCCATATCTAGAGTAACATTTGCTATCATTCTGATTGTTAAATGACCTGATCTACTGGTATATGACTGCTGGAAATGGGAATTTCTTGTTCCACAATTGGAAGAACTTTGTAGAAGTGTGTATTTTATAATGTAAATGATAGGTTATTATATTTGATAAGTATACATAAACACATCAAATATATAACAAATCTGAATAACAAATAAATACATGTTTTATAATGAGACTGCATCATAAAGAGAGATATAGTGTTATGTTTCCTTGACCTATAAATGATCATCAAAGCAAGAACTCAGAAATGACTCTGTTGTAACATAGTTTTGATTGTTTTCTCGTTTATATCTTGATCCTGTTATGTATGAATTGAACAGTATTTGTGAATGTATATATTGTTTTAGATGCTTTTTTTTTGGAAAATAAAATTTTAGCAAGGTCAAACGCACCATATGCCAATATATTTTTTATTGTGTATATTCATGTTCATGCTTTTTATATTAATTGAAATCTTGAAAACTTATCGTTTGGTTTTCTTACTGAGTTGTAACAAATATACTGTGGTATGTTACATCATTAGTTTGCATTGCATTTTGCTTGTATTTTTATATATGTGTGTGTGTGTGTGTGTGTGTGTGTGTGTGTGTGTGGTTACAACTTTGAATGTGGCGCGCTTACCGTAGCCATTCAGAGCCACGCCCAAAATGACGTCAGATTCGAAATACTGGGCTTCCAGTGAGACCCGTTCTATACCATGCTGTTTCACTCGTTCAGGTTCGAATCACATGACAAGCTGCACTTGTCTCCTAGTTGAATGCAAAGGAATACAACCGAACATTTGGCACAGTTTTCTTTAATGTGATTGGTTGGAGGTAGAGTACACCAGATATTTTCCAACAAAATTCCGAGCCGATGACCAGAAGACTAGTCCAATGGAAACACGGTCAACAAAACTAATTCCCGCCCTCAACCATGTTCTGAATGGACAGATTGGCCGTCCATCGATATGCCTGCTTTTCATTGGTAAAAACTATATTTTTGGGATGGGGTTTAATTTGTTGTTTACTGTACGTGAGAAAACTAGTCGACATTTTAGAAAGACTGCAATTCGGAACATATTGATTTATTGTTTGTTTAGTTGTTGATATTCCAATCATATTATCACTAGAGTACAATATCTTTTATGCATTTACGTCGATAAACGAAATCAATTTTTATACGGACATTGCGTTATTTGTAAAGGTGAGTTTTGAAAGTGCGAGTTAGAAAAATAGCTATCCTGTTAATGTACCACTGTTACTAAATTAGCTGTCACGGTTTACGTTTTTAGGTGTCCATTTTATCACTTTGAATTTGAATTTTCCAAAGGTGACGTTTGGAGTGCTTCGAAAAATTGTTATGCTCTTGAGGTACTAGCTGGGTACAAGTTGTTGTCATCAGTAACCATAGTATATGTTTTTAGGTAACTGCTTCTTCACTGGTAGTTAAGTAGCGGTTGAATTCTTAATCGTTAGCGTGACATAATATTGTAAAAAATAGGGAACACTGGGTATTAATATGTATCAGCTGGTTGGCTACAGTGTTGTAACAACAACAACAACAGCAGATTACGGATACACGATTGTTTTCTGTGTCAGCTGATCACATAAAATGATTTTTTGGGACAGCCCACTCAAGCTACTAATAACGAAACTGACAAAATATTTCTAATACATCGTGACTGCCACATTTCCCTCTAAACATTTGTTGTATTTTGTTGTGTTGCAAAATTGTACTGTTAATATGTCTTCTGGCTTCATATTCTGAGAGTTCTATGAGAACAAGCTGTCCTTATCCTCTCTTTCTCCCTAGATGGGAAGTCAATATCAGCGCACTGTACCTCTGGAAGTGCGCAGAGCCGAAGGAGAGAGAGTCCGGGCAAAGCATCCTGACAAGATACCAGTCAGTCCTTTCATGGCCTCTCCTTGTTCCACTAATTATTGTCTCATAGATTTTTCATTATTTTCTCGGTCAGTTGGATAATAATGTCGGGCGATGGAGACATTTCCCTTCCTTGTTCTCTTATTGATTTTTCTTTCTTTAATTAGATCATTGTAGAGAGGGCTGCCAGGTCAAGAGCTCCAGATCTGGACAAGAAGAAGTACCTTGTTCCCTCTGACCTGACAGGTGAGTTAAAACTACCGTTTTCACATTCTTAAGTGTGGCCTTTAATCATTAATTTCCTCTTGCCTGCATTTACAATATTTCTTTCTACCTTGCTTGTCAATATTTAACTTCAAAAAGTGACAGAGATGCGCTGATGTTTAGCTTTTCACTCTGAAAATGTATAAATTAATTGGCATATGGCTATATTTGACTTGGTTTTTTTTTTGCTGAAGGCAACCTCATTTAGACAATGATTGCTCTGATTGTTTCACGCATCTTTATCCAATTCAGGCATGATCATTTTCTGACCTGTCAAATAAAAAAAATTCTCCACCCCTTCCCCTGCCAGTGGGTCAGCTGTGTTTCCTGATCAGACAGCGCGTGTCAATGCGACCGGAGGAGGCACTCTTCTTTTTCGTCAACAACTCCCTCCCTCCGTCCAGCTCCCCTCTGTCTGCTGTCTATGAGGTAATCCTTTTTCGTTCTCCTCTTAGCCCTTATGGTGCTTTAGTTAATGCACTCTGACGTTAGACACAATCCGTTTCATTGTGACTTTCTCTCACAGGAGCACCATGAAGATGATCTTTTCCTGTACATGACCTACAGCAGTGAGAGTGTGTATGGAGCCTGAAGAAAAAGAGAAAGATGAGGGGGGAGATGGGAGGCAAGAGAAAAATAAATGTTCCTGTTTTTCCACAGCTATCCCATTTTAAAAGTAGAATCTGGATTTTCAGTTTTGTGTCATTTTTTGAAATCATCTGACTGTTTCACAACAATCAGACTTACAAAACACCTTGAACATGAAAGAGGTGAGATGGGATAAAAGAATGCTGTGTGAAAAAAAAAAAAGCAGAAGAGAGAAATACTAAGGGGGTAAAAGAGAGGATGTAGCAACTGTCTCCCTCTTCATCTTTCTCTGTATTTAAGGAAATTTCAAATTTTTTGTAAAATAATATAAAAGATTTTTTTGTGCAAATAAAAGTGTTAAAAACATTGTGCGTGACAGATCTTTTCTTCTTACACCTGCATGTATTCTTTTGTGGGGGAGGTCTAGGATTAAGAAGAGGGCAGGGGTGTAATGTTTCTCTGAGAGACGCTTCCTCATTGTATGCATTTCTGACCATTGAGAATATGTATTTATGTATTACTAATTTCGATGTACTGTGGTTCTAAATGGCCAAATAAATCATGGTGGTTAAGGTTGTATTACCACACTGGCTGTAGTTTTCACTTCCAGAAACACACCTGTCTTTTATTGTTCTTTAACATGATTATAGTGTCATAAAAAAGGAGGGGAGGGGGAAAGAGAAGTAGGGTTTATTATATTTGACCTAGAGGAAGTAAGCAAGACAAAAAATCAAAGGGACACTAGGGTGCTATGTAAGTATCTGCTGTAAGTTCAGCCATTTGGCTAATTCGTTTTGATTTGATTGAACTGCATGATTTTACTTATATTGTTGATGGAATGTTTAATAATGTAATAAGAGATTAAAAATGGGTATTTAACTCTGTCCTAGCACAGATGTGTCAAAAGTGAAACTGCAAAGGTAAAAATAAAAATAAATAAATAAAGCAATAGAGACTCAAAAAACACCCAGTAATGGAGATGCAAGAGATCGAGAGGCAAGAAGAGAGAGAGGAGGATGAGGATAAAGAGAGGAAAAAAGTGGGAGAAGGGTATGAACTCTTGGGAAGTAAAGGTAAGCACATTAATCTGTGGAAAAGATGTCATAATATGGGAAAAAAAACTTTCGTAGTAATACTAAAAGATTAAACTTGGATAAAAATTTGCACTCTTTTAAGGATGGTTCACGGTCTGACACTGAAAGAAAGAAATCAGCTTGACTGCTTTTGGTATGTTTCTGGCATAAAATGGATAATGTAATTTCGTACAGCAAAAATTGAATGTGTGATATCGAGTAGACAAACTTGAGGGAGACTACTGATAACGGTCTATAGAATTTTGAGATTGGAGGCTGCAAGGTTCTGACAATTGAAACTATTGCCCCTTCGATTGAATGCTAACTTGGCATTTCAAGACTGAATGACAGAAAGTCCCACAACTAGTATATTTGAATAGTCATTCTTGAGATTTGAAAATACTCCATTTGTGATGATCCTTGACAGAGGGGTGGGTAACATCCATCGCCTAAATGAAAAACAGCACCTTAACACACAACTTCACTTTCAGTCACTCAAATATACTTCTCCATTAAAGTCTATACTCTTGGTTTGCTTATTGACCATCGAAATCACAATTTTACCAGTAGCTTTGATGGGTTATTTGCATCAGTTTTTCCTTCTGTTTCAGTGGAAGAAGGTGAACCAGCCTACTCTAAACTGAAGTTTCCAACAGAAGACCTTTATGCCTCACCCTCTCCTCCGGGTCTCCCTGCTGCAGATGTAAAAGGTACTGCAATCATGTGTATTTTTAGTTTTCTAATGTCTAATATTAAAAGTCTATTTCCAGATTGATATATAGAATGCCAAATTTATAACGATATGGCGGTCCTCATGCTCAGCAATGATAACACTAGTTTGGTGTGTAGTTCACAATTCTCATACAAAGATTGTTTTTTAGAAGAGCTAAAGGTGAATCTACAGTGCAAAATGGGTCATAAATAAGATTTCAGTTAATACTTTTTGCATATCTAATATATTTTGAATAAATAATGATTAAAAAAAACACTTGACAAAGCATCCATAAAATGAAATTGATTGCCTTTCTTTGCAATAAGTTGCCCTGCTGTTTTGGAGCATGATCAGTGTGTGCAGGTTCCTCCCATACAGTTCACGCTTTACGCTGATGTGTGTGCATATAAATATTTTCTTATATTGGTGCATAATAATTCATTATCCCCCCCGCATGTTTTTGTTCCTTTCCCATTAATTTTGTCTAAATTTGAAAAGAGGAATCGAGAGAGAATGAGTGACTAGGCGAGACAGAATCCGGATACAAAGCGTTGTTGTGAAATAGTGAATGTCCCATGTGTAAAATTTCCTATGAACGATGTCTGTATAAACTGTTGGCCCAGTCCAGCATTGCTTGTTTAGCAGTCAGCTTTCTTGCCTATCGGAATTCTGAGTTTTCACAGCAGATTTGATACGGATAAATTAGTATATCTATTGTTAACCTGAATGTTTGTTTAGAGAATACCCAGAACACCTGCTAAATTTTTTGAAACCGCCTAAGGTTTCTCAGGATTGCAACACGGTGGAGCTGATACCAGGCGTGAGACAGGGTATGTCTGGGATGGGATGTCGGTAATATCTTATTATTTTCGTTTTATTGAGATTTTAAAAATGTGACTCTTCCAATTGGAGTCCGACAACACAACATTCTCAGGAGTTCGTGGCCTCCCTTTTAAAGCGAAAAGATTGATTGTTTCCGTATGGTCCTTCTGCATAACTTACTGAAGCTAGGTCGGAGTTTTCTCATATCCTTAATGGCATTAAAGAAAGCGAGTCTGTTGCATGGGTCAGTTGTTGGGGGTGTGGATGGCTAAAATGATGTCTCTCAGTCCTTTCCATGGCGCAGGGAGAGAGCTATGGGTTTGCCTTCTGTTTTCGGTAATAAGCAGATCTTCAGCCTCATTCAGAGTAGTAAAGCTAACAGGTTTCATTTAAATTAGTAGGATTGCTGAAATGAATGCTTTTTTTCTTCTTTACCAGCCTCAGAGCTCCTCAGGAGAATCCGTGTGTACCGAGGGCTGTCTTTGGCCTTGGCTTTTCTTTCACTGATCCTCTTGATCATAGTCATCACCCTCTCTGCTCAGCATCAGTATCACCAAAATAGGGCAATAGGTAAATTCTTTATTCATTTTGCATGTGTCTTGCATGCTTTCAATATTTCCTTAATAAAAAGCATCAGAAATGTTTGTCTACATTGTTGTTACTGTGAGCAACACTGTTTTAACACTTTTCTCATTATTTTCAGCAAATGTGTAGCTAGTGTTATAACGGTGTTCTTATAATGATTTAGCCTTTCATACTTTCTTTTAGAAAAACCGTCGGACCACTGCTGCAATCAACAGATTTGCAAAGAGTTTTGTCCAAGAGACAAAACTAAAACTAAGATTGTTACAAAAGGTGTGTGTGTTTGTTCAACCGTTAAATGTATGAAAAGTACTTTAAACGTAGCCTAAACATAGTGCTTTGGGGCTACAGTACAAATTTACCTGCTCTTGAGTCCTGGCATTAAGCATGCAATACTTAGATCTGGACTTGCACTGAATTGTGTACACCGAAAGACCACAATCTGTAACAATACAACAACGAATGCTGTTGTCAGTCCCCCATGACGATATCAATGGGGTCAGGAGATTCATAACTTTGTATACCATTTTACCCATGTTTTCCATTCATTCCACCAACAATATACATGTTACTGATTATAATTTGCGGGCATAATTTGGGGGTTTTCTTTAATACCTCCACTTTAGAGGCCTCCAGAATTTAAAAACTGCACTTGGGCCTTCACCTGGACTTGTAAGAACAATTTGTGCACCATTCTCGGCATTAATCTGTAAAAAAATATCTAGTTTTACACTTTTTTAAAAGAGAAGGCCAAAAATGCAAAATTTTATCCAAAAACAATATACCGCTCAAAAGGCCTAATATGAGTCTTTTACAGTGTGCCATGTAGTGACCGGAAGCAATATTATTTAAATAAAAAAGTACTATGTGCTGCATACTCCATTTGGCCTTACGTGTTATGAGACAATTCACATATAAAGTATGATGTTTGTGGTGTTAGCGTTTCTCCAGTGCTCAGGTGCAGTTGTTTTATAGTCATGGTGTGCTTATTCCATCCTGTCCTATCCTACTCTCTGTTTTTCTCATCATTTCCATTTATAATAAATGTGTGAAAACTCTGTTTCCCAGAATCTGGGTGCCAACGCTGTAGTCCAGGTTGGTTGGAGTTCGAGAACTCTTGTTTTTACCTTTCAAGAGAGCGGCAGACCTGGTACAACAGCAGGGAGGAGTGTAGAAAGAAGGGTGGGGATCTGGCTGTGGTAGACAATGGAAGAACGCAGGTACTTATCGCTCCTTCTGTGCAGTGACCCTCTCACAGCATCAGTGTTGATGTACTGTAGTGTTTCATTGCCTAAACTCAGAACCATACAAACATTTCTCTTTCTCAGGAATTTCTGACGATGAATGGGAATCTGATGTACTGGATTGGCCTGAGCCGATCCAATACCGGACACTGGGTCTGGATAAACCAGACCAGGCTGGGAGAGAGGTGAGAGTGCAGGCTCCAGTGTTAGCACAGATGTTTGACCACAAGCATTAACATGTTCAGTGTTTGCTGTATTAAAACACATTTTGTCACGTGCAGTTACTGGGCACCTGGCTCCCAGCAGGGGAACTGTGGATATCTGATTGGGAGAGACCCCCCCGCACGCAGCTGGGGCACATCAAGGTGTACTTCCAGTACTGCCTACATCTGTCAGAAAGGAGCATGAGAGAAGTGAATGCCATACACTAACCTGCCAGTTTCACAACCAACTTAACCGTTTTAAACATTATGGTAACTTTGTCTTTACAAATAGTAAAAATAATGAAAACATATTTGAATCAATGTGTACTTAGCCTAGTTGGGATTCTTTAATGTAACCTTAACCCTCTCTATACATGATTGTGACTTACTGTAAAAGCAATAGTTTGATTGATTAAAGAATATCGCTGAAGCTCTATATAAATAAATCTATTGAAATTGCTACTGTAATTTTTGCACTAAAAATCATGAAAATGTAATACTTTGTCATACTGTTACATCTGTCAAAAAGATTAAATAAAAGTTAACAAAAAAAATATTTTTAACATTTTATTTACCTTTTTACTTTTTTTGGATAGCAATAATATTGTTTTTCCATTGAATAATGACACAGAGATGCATCAATAATTTGAAGGATTCATTCATTTCGAATGTATATCACAATCTTTTAAATACCAAAATATATATTACAAAATATTATTTTATTTAGTGAACTGCCATGTATTATGCATGAATTTATAAAATTCAGTATCCAGTTATGGAACATCAACATGTTATACTGTGAAGAATATTATAATCCACTATATATTTTATATACATTTTTTGCTCATTTTTCATTGGTTGGCTCTCATTTATACACTGATTGGTCTGTGTCAGTAAGCTCCCAACTCAGGACACTGCCAATCACCTGCAGGTATCATACAGACTTCTGATTAGGGTTTGACGAACTGATGTGTCCTAAAAGGGGCCTCCAGGGACGCCGTCATAGCAGATTTTCGTCTCCCGAATAACTTTCTTTTTTTAATTGGATAATCTTGCAACCAGTTTTCGATACTTCTTGGCCACTGTAAACTTTCACCCTGATTATTTATCATTGTTTATGTATCCTGTACTTAAATCCAAGGTTGAACATAAAGTGACAGCACCACCCTTACCTCAACATTAAGGAACAAGACCAAACTCTTGATCTGAGCTATATTGATAATGCTATAATCTGTATTAGTAATGTATAATCTGTTCGCTACAGTTCACTCTTCCTTTGAATGAGGTTCAATGACACAGATTAAATCAGGTCTTGATTTACTCAATGTAATTTAATTTATGAAAACAAGGAGTATAGTCAAACTTAAAAAACTGTTTAAAAAACAAAAAGGAGAGAGGCTTCAGCATGATTGCCTTGTGTAAACTGATCCATGACCTTCCATGACCCATGACATTCTTTGATTTTGTTTTCAGAAAACTCCTTGTCCTCCACCACATGTGTTCATTGCTATCAGCTGTGAAAGGTTTGTCTTGTTCTGCAGTTTTGCTGTGTACAAGGGCATTTACATTAAACAACCTTTAAAGTAAATATGTACCAAGAAAACCAAAATGAAACCAGAGAAAAATATATGCAATTATGGAGATAAAAAGCAGGAAAGGGTTTGGGATCAGTGGAAGACTATGACCCACTTAAAAAGGCACAAAAATAAATGGGCTTTGAGAAATCTCACCTTTCAACCTGTGTTTTCAGTTCATCTTCCAGCTTCCATTACTCCTGGAGCAATTACTTCTGTGAAGTGTGTAGGTGAGTTACGCCTGTACGGTCATTATATAAGTCAAAGATAACCCTTATGCTTATTCCAGCCTTTCACTTTAGCTGTTGCATCCTTCCATGTAAACCAGTCAATTGAACTAGTGAGCTTTTGTCCACCATTCTTCCAGTCAGACAGAGAGCCAGACCTCTCCCCCACACCCTGTACCCAGTGATAGTATTGTCCTGGCGAAATGTAATGGTCCCAACAAAAGTTATGTAGATTTATGTCATGGGTCACCCACACGTCTGACTGCTGGATCCACCCATCAACTCAACAGAACCAACCACAAATTGAACGTATAAAGTAAATAAAACGTATATAGCAACACTGTTGTTGGTGTGACCATGCTCCTGTCATCAATGGACATAAACCCATGTTTGCCCTATACCTCCTTTCAGCATTTCACCCTGCAGGCCCTGACTGTTGCACAGGCTACAGAATGGCGTGGTAGGTGTGCTTCTGTTTCAAAACCACTTAGAAACACAGCTCTGCAGGTCACAGAATCTGGTATTAAGCAGCCCTAGTAAAACTTTATAATGCCAAGTAGTGGACAGAGATGTGGCATCACTGCTGGGCTCTGGTCCTGGCTACTGATATCACCCCCTGTTAAAGAAAGGTTTTCTGCGCTATTTGAATGGTAATGAACCAAAATACTGTGGGTCAAGAATAATCAACTAATAATTGAGCTGATATTAAGTCCTTAAGTGATGGGTTGGAATAAATGCTTGCACATACCTGGGTTCTCAAGGACCAGGATAGAGCATCACTGAGGTTTTATTGTACATTTACAGGCAACCACAGAGACATGAGTATAATCGCAAAAAGCATATAGGGCCTATTTAGACAGGGCTGCATTAACATCCTATACAAAGAGTGTATTAAGTTACTAAATACGCTGTAAATCATTTAGAAAAAAATGCCCCCTCCACCCCCAAGAAATCCCCGGAAACAACGTCCCCATATCAGACGCCATATTTTTCTGGGACAAAACAACCCTTCCTCAAGGATAAAAAAGGAAAACGCCAGCGTTACAGCCGCAGAATTCATACTCGTTTTCTTTCACCGAGTAATTTATCGACATGTATATCAAATTTTGTCGAAATTATTTAAATGAGAACTCGACAAAAAAACTGTCACACGATTCAACGGAAGAGCAAGGTACGCATTTAATCTCATGTTTCAGTTAGTTTAATGGTAACTTTGCTATTTAGTAACAACGAGATATTGTGAGATAGTTTTCCTTTTGTCCGTGTTAGGCTTATTAATATAACTTTTTAAATTGACAATCAACGTATATAACTATATTACTGATATATATTTTTATTGCTCCACAGAGCTCAACAGGAGAGTCCGTGTCTATCGAGGGTTGTTTGTGATTCTGTCCATCATTTCTCTTTTCCTTGCGGCAACAGTCATCGCACTCTGTGTCCAACGTCAGTGATGTGTTTATTCATATAACAATATTTGATACATTTTTATTTTCACCAACGTTTCACTGACAAGATTTTTGATTCCTCCCCCCCCGAGTGACTCAAACCTCTTGTTAGTCGCTGAAATAAATGCATCGTAGTTGTAGGGTGGATAATTGTGTATAATAAGGTTTCTGAACAAAATATGTTTGCTTGTATCTTATTTATTTCATATTTTATTCACTACTTAGTCATTTCAGTTTTAACAAGGGGCGTTTTCATTGATAGTAAATAATACCCGCTATTCTTATAAAGAAGCGCCAGTAGTTCTACCTACCTCTGAAACTACGTAAAACACTGCGGCACTTTCCTATAAAGGCCGCGTGACAGCGTCGCTCTGCTTTTTCCTGGCGTGTTTCTTTACAGTTCAGACACGGACTGACTGTCTGCATGAAGAACTTCAGTCCGGTTACTCCTGCAGCCCCCAGCTTTGTGGAGAGTTATATCCAAGAGAAGAAAAGGCGATCGTCACCTTCGAAAAAGGTGTGCGTGTTGATGTCAACAGTAGTGTAAAACTTCTTTTTTTTTAAGTGTAAAAAATTTAAATGCTAAAAATTGTGTAAAAGTCATGGTAATATGGTGTAAAACATTATGCACTATGTGCATGTTAGAAATTCCTTTATTTGGGCATTCAATTGTGCTTGTCAGATTTGTGTGACATACTTTTGGTGTTCTGAGATTTATATTTCCAATAAATGTGTGAAAACTCTGTTTCCCAGAATCTGGGTGCCAACGCTGTAGTCCAGGTTGGTTGGAGTTCGAGAACTCTTGTTTTTACCTTTCAAGAGAGCGGCAGACCTGGTACAACAGCAGGGAGGAGTGTAGAAAGAAGGGTGGGGATCTGGCTGTGGTAGACAATGGAAGAACGCAGGTACTTATCGCTCCTTCTGTGCAGTGACCCTCTCACAGCATCAGTGTTGATGTACTGTAGTGTTTCATTGCCTAAACTCAGAACCATACAAACATTTCTCTTTCTCAGGAATTTCTGACGATGAATGGGAATCTGATGTACTGGATTGGCCTGAGCCGATCCAATACCGGACACTGGGTCTGGATAAACCAGACCAGGCTGGGAGAGAGGTGAGAGTGCAGGCTCCAGTGTTAGCACAGATGTTTGACCACAAGCATTAACATGTTCAGTGTTTGCTGTATTAAAACACATTTTGTCACGTGCAGTTACTGGGCACCTGGCTCCCAGCAGGGGAACTGTGGATATCTGATTGGGAGAGACCCCCCCGCACGCAGCTGGGGCACATCAAGGTGTACTTCCAGTACTGCCTACATCTGTCAGAAAGGAGCATGAGAGAAGTGAATGCCATACACTAACCTGCCAGTTTCACAACCAACTTAACTGTTTTAAACTTTGTGCACTGGAAACTGCCTTTGAGAACAGTAAATGTACCAGAAAAATATAAATATGAATCTATACGTAGGTCTGTGTGATTGTCAACCACATCATAAGTTTGCGCTCTAACATTAAAAAAAATATACACTGGGAAATGCTTTGAATGGTAAACAACTGGAATCTTTGTAATAATGAGAAATGTATATTTATAATCTAAGAAGTTTTTTTAAACTCTAAAATAAGCACATTTCTATAATGTTGTATTAGTCTTGACCCCATTAAACCATTTTCTTGCAAAGTGTAATAGTCATTTTATTGTTCCACACTCAATATTCATTCATTAGATTCTCACGCATATTATGAAATTTACATTTCAAACTTTGAATGCCGTATTGATTTAAAAAAAATCAGAGCATGTATTGATATGATGTAGTCATATACTCCTTACTGATAGAAATGATTGCAAGTCACAATACATATTGCAAAGAATTTCCTCATCTACTCTCAGACGTATTCAATTTCTTGTGCATCGGACTGACTTTCTAACTCTGCGTCCAAACCCAGAGCACTTCTACGGATCATCTCCCAGCCCCCCCTACACTTCCTTTTAGGTTCCGGCCCCAGCAGGCCTTCTTGGGACAGACCATGACTGTCCGTCTTCTCAACCTCGTCAGTTAGTTTAGATGGAGAATCTTCCTTTGAGAAAACATTGACATAGCGACGGATCTTTTGGACGGATGGGTCGTTGCGATCCTCCACCCTGAGAGGGGGAGGAAGATTATTATTATTATTATTCACAGGATCCAGCTGTTAGCCACTATGTGAATCCAATGTGACGTCACTGGTCTTAATGCAACAGTAAGAAGCTACACCAAGTAACTGCTCCATGTTATATTCATTGCAGTGTATTATAACGTGACAGTTCTCATGATGATGAAGGGGGTTCAATGACATGCACAGGACTGGATAAAGACTGTCTCAAGAACTCACTCATTCAAAGCAGCACTCCATGCACCCACTGATAGCAAGGTCTTACCGAAGGTACCAGCGATCCCCCAAGCCGTACATAACCCCACACACCCCAAGTCGAGGCCACAGGCAACGAGGCAATCTCCGCTCAAGCATCAGGGTGGTGGCTACAACCTAAGATACAAATATATAAAGGGCAACAAAAGAGTAAGAAAATAGTGAAGAACAAAAAAAAGTATAGTACCCACAAACACACGACTGGGGTGTAAAGAATCGGGGTAGGGGATACCTGTGTCCTCCAGACCTCGTCCCTCTCCTGAGCCACCCTCCAGTGTGTGTCGCTCATCATGGCGATCAGCAGGTTAAGGAGAAGGAGGTAGGAGACCACAGAAAAGGAACAGTGCAGCACTTGGACAATGGGGAGGGTGACCAGAGTGTTATCCACGGGCAGGTCGATCAATCCCACGCTCAGCTCAAACTGGGAGAACAGGGTCAACGGGAATGAGATGTAGGCGGGCAGGGAACCCGGTTCCTGGGTCATATAAACCATCCACAGAGCTGGGGAATGGGAAGAATAGAGATGGAAGAATAGCGGTGAGGAAAGAGTAAGAGAAAGGAAAGAGCTGGACATTTAGAGGGCAGTTACGTTGCTATATCACATTAAATTAGCTAGTCAGAGGAAGTTCAACCCAAACTAAACAAATCTAGTTCTTTTATTAAAACAAATGAATTAGAACAATTCAATGCATCAAAAAAAAAAAAAGAAGTATTAATTATTAAGTATCATATTTGGCAAGCTGATTTAAGCTACACTTAACTTCATTCAGTTGTTTTAAAAAGTGTAATACTTACCAGTGGAAAAGCCGATTAGAACTATGATGCTCAGCCAAATAAACTTTGTTAAGTCTCCAAATATAATCTAAAGAACGAAAATAAAAACAAAAAAGGTTTTTCCACAATAAACTAAAGCCAACATCATGAATGCATCAAAAACAGCAAAAAACAAACGCCAGAGAAGCCGCCTAGTAAGTCCGTCAGTTTGATTAGAGCTCTAAAAAAAATTATTATTTAAAAATAAATAATTATTATTATTTGAAAAAATTTCAATTTAAAGGTCTCCAAGATCCAGTTCAGTTCTCCGTCTTGGGGAGGACAGAAGTCTTACCTTCTGTATCATGATCACATAGGGTCCAAGCATCTGAAATCCACGTGCAAAATACATGACATTGCACCATCCCAGAACCAGACTGACGGCCATCAGTTCAGTCTCGCCCGGCATCCCGCCAACTCGCCACACGCACAGCAGCACCACCAAGCATGCATAGCTGATCCTGACAAAAGGTGGGATAGTCTCATATGTCAACTGGATGTCCCACAGTTCATTCTGCATTGTTGTGTTACTTAAACCCCTTTATACCGCTATATGAGCACCGATTACAGAACAAGCTACACGTCTCTGAAAACCTGCAGTACAGAAAAAATGAGGTCCAGACAATATTACTTACAGAATAACATGGAAAGGACCCCCAAGGGCTGTCTGACCGAAATATCGCTTGGCTCCGACCCTCAGTATGTCTGGAATCTAGGAGAAAGGATACACTAAATCTGATCTCAATATCAAACAGTTGCTGATTAGGGATGAATGCTATAAGGGAAGATAGGTTACCTCCAGTAGGAGAATTACTATGGCGCCCAGGACACTGATCATTTCTCCCACCAAACGCAAGCTGTCCTCATATGTCACGTAACTTTCCTGCGAAAGGTTCAGGAACGGCAATCATAGTAATGGATGGACACAAGTAAAAAGTAAACTGGGATGGAAAAATCGCTGCCGAGTTCCCACCTTCAGAGTTTTCTGGATGCGGACAGTTTTGTCATTCTCCAACTTAGTGTAATTCTCTGGGGTGTCCTTCATTGGGCGGTACAGGCAGCACAGTGTGAAGGTCCCAATGTACAATAGGTAGAGCAGCAACCACAGCCTGTGTCACAAACAACAGTCCCATATATACAGTACAAACGCCTTTCACACACCGTTCACATACAGCACCACTACAGAGCTACATTAACATCTACAAAGTATATCAATTTGTAAAGGTACAAGGCAAAAAAAAATTCCCAAAATAACTCTATTGGTTATTCATTTATTATCAGACTATCCTGCTTTGACAAAATTTCATGGTAAATTATTGTAAAAAAAGTTTGCACCTGTTCAGGTCTTCTAACATAACCAGCTGTGTGAGCCAAATGTTGGGTTAAACCACAGACTAGTATACTAGTATATTTAAAAAAATGACAACCTGAAATAGTGCTTCCCATAGAGATTCCATTTGAGACTGACCAGCTGTCTGACTGGAGTCACGTCCAAAATCCTTCTTGCCTGGCGAAGACAGATGGGACAAAGAGAGTTAAAGTGAACCAGCAGGTAAACCAGAAAGGAGTCGACGTCACACGAGCGGCGTTTGACCATAACCGAAACGACCATCTGTCAGCTTTGATATATGCAATACAAGCTAAGGTGGAAAAGGCCGCAGTTTTCACTAATTTACCTCTCTCTTCTGGCTGCGGACTATTAGCTCCAGCACAGAGAGATCATCGGCCCAGGAGTCGATCTCCGTCAGGTCGTAAAGGCTGGAGGAGAGGGGCCCCAGTGTCCACTGAAATATCCGTCTCCGGTTGACCAAGTGCTGAAATACCTGCAACAGATGACGTAAGCGAGAATAATGGAGAAACATAGTTGGCTGGCAACACGAATGATACCACCACCACCACCACCACCACCACCACCACCACCATCATCATCATCATCGTAGTTTGCCCTACACTTTAGTGCCACCAGTATCAGTGTGAATTTACAATATTGAGCCTCGCTCTCCATTTCTCACCACCATGTTGCCTTCCCTGGCAGCCAGTTTGAAAGGAGTGAGCCCGCGGTAGTTTGGGACGAGGTCCAGGGGCACCTCTTTGTCCATCTCTTTATCTTTGGCCAGGAGCAGGTCCATAATTTGGCAGGAGATGGTTTTATTGGGCTGTAACACGAGGATGTGCAGGACTGTATTCCCTGAGTGGCAGATATCAGAGAGAGGAAGAAGACATGCTATGGTACAGTGTGGATTAAAGTCAAAAGGAAAGGAAAATGGCACGGAAACTGCTGCGAGACCAGTCAAAAGGAAAGGAAAATGGCACGGAAACTGCTGCGAGATCAGTCAAAAGGAAAGGAAAATGGCACGGAAACTGCTGCGAGACCAGTCAAAAGGAAAGGAAAATGGCACGGAAACTGCTGCGAGA
>JAOVYW010058301.1:7500-14408 GCA_025775045.1 Hiodon tergisus | reverse complement strand
GTCATTCACCACCATTGAGCCCAGATAATATTTACTGCACTCATTTCATGTGGGAAAAGTCATTCACCACCATTGAGCCCAGATAATATTTACTGCCCTGAGCTCATGAGACGATGAGGAGAACCAGGCCACATAACTCCCCTTTTCTGCTCTTACAGGCATAAGTAGGTTGACTTGCATGAGACTTGCATGGGCTCCAGACATGCAAGAAAAGGTTATTTTCCTTGAGGGTACCTACTGATACAGAATAGTGGTTAAAGTTACAGGCTTGTAACTGAAAGGCATTGTACTAAATTGCTTCAATATATAATAAACTGTATAAGTGGATTAATTCTAAGCTGTGTAAGTCACTTTGGACGAAAGTGTTGGCTAAGCAACTAAATTGTGACTCATTACAACAGAGAGGGCAAGTGCTGCTTTGTGGAGAGACCCATCCCTCTCGATGGCATTACGAGAGAAACCAGAAGGAGATGTTGGTCTGCAACAAGCTAGGAGAAGATAGTGCTCTGCCCACTCTTCTGGTTACAAGCAGTGATTTAAACAAGCTGGATATTAAGCTCATTGGGATTGGGCTACACTCAAGTATCTTTAGTCATTAAGGCACTTGGGAGGCTTTAGGGGCAATACTTCTCACGGAAAATGATGTACTTAAATTGTTATTACTGAGATACTAACAAGGTGTACAGAATTAATTGAAACCCTGTTAATTTGAATTTAGTGAGCTATTAGCGCCGATGGACCACATTGTTTTTAGTGGTAGGAACATGGCCAGAAATGTGATGTATTGTAGCAGCAGGTCCAATGTGACTTAAAATCTCACATCATACTGGATTTTTTGAATGAACCTGCACTAACTTGACTAAGAATTGTAATATGATGCACACTAATATCTCACTGTGGGCAGCTCTCCTATTTTGGGCAAATTAATAAACTGATAATAATAATTGTAAAGCACCTGTAATGCCAACCAGCTCAAAGAGCTTTACAATAAAATAAACAATAAAATGCAAATAAACAGCAGTAATGATTAATTCACAATTATAATTATACAGGAATTGTATAAAAACAAAACAAGGAAAATAGAGGCATAGGACATAACTCATCTATTCAAAGACTTTTTTTTATTTAATGAGATGATGTGGTATGTTCTGGCCCATGGCTTAAAATTTACAAAGCAACATGATATATATAATATATTAGCCGCCATGTCACAATATATACAATATGGTGTCTAGTGGTAGTGCAACGGCCAATGCTAGTGTGATGACAGTTAGTAGAAGTGCAAATGAACGGTATTAGCTAAATTCAGCATGGGGCAGAACACTGCAGCTTGGGGATAGAAACAATTCAATAGCCTGTTGTTACCCAATAAACATTTAGACATCTGTGAGGAGTGACAGGGGTGGGGGAAGTCTTTAATGATGCTCTAGCCCGTGCCCAAGTGCCTTCTGTTGTATAGCTCTTTGAGGGCTGGGAGTCCCAATGATGTGCTGTGCCACCTTTAATACTCTCTATAGGCCCTGGTGCTTCTCTTTGGTGCAGCTTCAGATGGTAAAGTAGACAATCTTCTTCATCCTCCGGAGGAAGAACAGGCGCTATCGCATCTGTTTGGTCATCGTGTGGATGTGGGAAGACCACTTTAGTTTGTCGGTTAGGTAACCTATTGTAAAAGGTTACTAAAGTTCCAAAGGCCAAAGACTTGACTTAGAACAAATACACAATTTGAAACCCTCAGGTTTCCAGGGACAATACAGTTCCTATTATCTTAGACCATGCATGAGTCATTAACATTTTGTGTGAGGTCTTCAAAACAACCCATACACAAAAATAACTTGATCGTGCTAGGCAGGTAAATCAAAAACCTTATTCTTTTTTTTTTTTTTTGTCAGCCAAAACCAACTCATTCAAAAGAGAAGGTGGCAATTTGGCCCCTAGATGTAACCACCAAATGGCCACCAAAATAAAATCTTCAAAAACAGTCAAGGAAAATCCCCCTTGGTCTCATCACAGGTGGTCCCACCATCACCCATCAGCCACCACCCACCCATCCACTGACAGGGACCCGCAGCTGTTGTGTGCAACTAAATGGTTTGCAGTGTCCCTTTTGCCTCCATTCAACTGCAGGTCACAACATTAACTAAGAAACTAAGAAAATTGCTTAGCTGATGCTGCTGACAAATTTCCTTTGCAGGCGGGCTACAGAGTGAATCAGCTTTTCTGTAAAAAATCGAACCTGACTTCACATCCCATTTCCTCTGATAGAATGATACAAACAAGCATCAGGCTATCCTCCATACTTGCCTCGACCAGACGTCTCACCACCTCACAGTAAACAGGCTCTCATATCCCATGATAGTAGAGAGAGAGAGAGAGAGAGAGAGAGAGAGAGAGAGAGAGAAAGTGAGTGTGTGTGTGTGTGTGTGTGTGTGAGGTAGGAAACCTGGACCTGAGGACAGAGTGTCAAGTGTAGCCAAAATCAAAGTGGTTGAAGGAGTCCCTCCAGTGAAACGATAAATCAATGTGTGCGAGCCACAGCCAATCAGAGCTCAATTAGACAGATGGACAGGACTAAGCTTCCATGGTATATGCCTATCAAGTCATGTGCCTTTCCCGGGAGTGAATAAATTACAAGTTTAAGTATTGTAACATTACAATTGATGTCCTATAATGTTACAATGTGCATTTAACATTTACAGTAAAGAGAAACATCTTTGCATAGCGACCATCGTTGTCAGAGCTGATTGTTAGCCTCTTTGGAGATGTGTACCTGCCATTCAGCCTGCTGACTAGACTGATGCTACCGTCCACTACACACATCTCTGTGCCATCAGGCAGGGGTGCACTGATAACAGGGTGAACATTGGAGACTAAGTTACTGCTTAATGCCATCTCCACACTCACCCAGGAGTTCTTAGCAAGCTGAGCCACAGGATGTTCCAATAGCTCTTCAAAGAGCATGAGTACTGAAAAGCAACGTGAGGAGACCATCAATTGGATTGTCCATCAAGCAAATCGATGCTTTCGAGGTGTAAAATGTCACTGCTGTGGAGACGTGCTGGCTGACTTTAATCAGTTCCAATACAGAGCTGGTCAGTCTGTTCATTGATGCTCAGAAAGGGTAGGACGGTAGCCACCATGGTGGTAACTGGCTTACATACAGCGAGTGGCTCAAACCTCTGGGGTCATGGTGGTAACTGGCTTACATGAAAAAACATTAAACAGTGGTATCCCCAAATCCCTTCCAGGTCTATGAATTCTGCAGACAAGAATCCTTCTGCAGGGCCTCAATAGCAGTATATGTCAAAAGAATTTACAGTGATCAGCATAAATTTCTCTGAGCCAAAAAGACTCCAAGAGTAGGAAATGACTTTGGCATCCAGACCAGTGATAGGAATAAATCTGTCTTTAATACCCAGCTGTGCGAAGGATCCGGGATTCCAAGGCCATATATTACTCAACAATATGTAGCCAACAATAACCCAAGTAATAAATAACATATAATTGTGATCTTCTTGTACTACTAAGTTGGAATTCTTCCACCGTCATGCTTGGCTAACTCTCTCCTTCTCTCATCATTACGGCACATCTGTCTCTGTCCTACACCATTTCTCTTTGAAACAGGAATTAATTATTGGCCTAGAAGATTAATTAGGTAACTAAAACAAGTAGAAAGGGAGATACCATCAGAGGGGAACAGAATGCATACACAAACTCACACATTTAATGGCTCTAAAATTTTAAACACTGTAGCCCTGGATAAAATGGAATTCATATATATACACTCCACAAACACTTCTCTGATTACCTCGGAGAATCTAAGAAAGTCATATTATAACTCCATTAATAGTTTACAAAATGTGTAGAGTGAATTTCACTCCATTAAGACAAAATACTTTGTCTTTGTTTGATCACAGGTGAGCAGATGCCTACATAAATTATTTGTGCCATGATTAAAGCACATTTCAGAGTGATTTAAATGCACCAATCAAGTTAGTCTACAGCTTCTTTGTCAACACCAGCTCCTTTTACAAACATGATGTGAGGGTCACAAGGCCATGATTGGAGGGAAACAAGATATAACCATTGAGGGTTTGGGAATTCCCCAGCAGTTTGTTTGCTTGTGTTCCAGAGCGCTGAGCTGACATGAACCCCTGGTGCACCACACATGCACAACATTCTCCCAATGCTCTTGCGATGTATTCACAGTATGGAAACTGTGTGATCAGAATGACAGTTGGCCCGGTCCCCACTTTGCACCACGGCAGAGCTTCACAATGCCACTAAATGAGAACATATTGAAGAGTTAGTTGGCAAACCTGATTAAAATACTCAGTTCTCTGTGCCAAGGAGAAATGCTCAAAGAATGAAGAGCCAGCTGCTTCACCATTTGCTTCACTCACCGGGGACCAGATTCATAAACAATTTTTCATTGTCAAGCACAACAACGAACCCAAGTGACAAGAGATGAAGACACATGCAAAGATCTCGATGGAGATGGTTTTAGCCTGGCTCTCAGCTTGTGGCAAGGTGACAGTAGTCTCTGAAACAGGAGAGTCTAAAAAATTTACAACCATACAATACCTATCCTGAGACAGAACTAAAAGACTGCTCAGTCATCAGCTACTAAATGTAAATAAACAGCGTATGCCCCCACTTACGCCTTAACACCACATTATTGCAAAATATTATGCTTGCAAACAGGCAACGGCCGTTAGTAATATTAGTACTGAGCAGAACTCAGCATCCTGTTAGACTAAACTAACTCTATTTAGTCCATTACATAAAATATAACCGACTAACTGACTCTCCCCACACCCAGGCTAACTTCGAACTTTGTTCCACGTTTCTAACTTTGCATTATAGATAAGCCATCAAAGACCATCGTTGTAAATTAGAAAAAGACACAAACACTAAAAATAATACACATGCATTGTATAGCGATTTTATCTTCACAAGAAGCCACATTTATAAACAGCAATTAAAGTATTGTTACACTGTTACACATGATATTGTACTTGCAATAAACACTGCTGAGGGTACATGACAGATTGTAGTGACAGGAGCAAGTAAAAACACATTGCGCTTACTAAGTACCGTAATTTCCGGACTATTGAGCGCACCTGAATATAAGCCGCACCCACTAACTTTAAAAAGAAAAACATTTTTGTACATATATAGGCCGCACTTGTCTATAAACCGTAGGTGTCCACGTTGTAACGAGATATTTACACAGAAAGCTGTAAGATTTTTAAAAACTTTTAATTAAATACGTAACATAAATGCTTTTTTCCAAACAGTGCCTGTAACACGGCTGGTTAAAAAAATAAAAAATACAGTTTTACAGCAGCTCTATTTCTTTCTTCGACAACCAGATCAATCACCTTTAAATTGAAAGCTGCATCATATGCATTTCTTCGTGTGCATGAAGCGCAAAATGACTGATCTGAAGTGTCATTTAGTGTGAGTGCGTTTGATTTAATTTGAACAGTTTCATGGGTCCACTGTGACCTGTTCGGTAATTTCATTGTTCCGATGTGACAAGGCTAAATGTTTTGGCGGCATGAAGCTCGTTAACTCGTAAAAATCCATAAATTAGCCGCATCATTGTAAAAGCCGCAGTGTTCAAAGCTGTGAAAAAAGTAGCGGCTTATAGTCCGGAAATTACGGTATTTTCCACACTAATAAACTAGGCAGCCACACAATATGAATATTGTTTTGGAACAAACGGATTTAGGCTGTTAGCTATGTTTTCCGAAAACTGATGTAATATCCATTATAAGAACACGCATAAAATACCCAGTAAAATCACTCACCCAACTGACTTATTTCTCTCACAGCAATGCAGCATCCCCTTTAAAGCCAAGATTCTCTACAGGCAGAAGAATTGACAATGGGAGATTGAACTAACACAAGACCCCCGGTCTTCTGGGGCCTCCTGTAGGAGAATATGGGGGTTCTTTAAAGCTGCCTTCAGGGAGCAGAGGTTGTGTCCTTCTATGAGATAGAGCATAGTCACTCTTATTCCCAAGAAGGTGTGCAAGAAGGACCTCATACAATGGCGGCCAATCTACCTTCACTCTGTGGACAATATGATCATGCCCAAAGCATTGATAAGGAGGTTCCAACAGCTATTGCCCTTAGTGAACTGGCCTGATCAAACATGCAGTGTCATGAGGAATATAATTAAGCACCTTGAGGAGCTATGTCCCACTAAGCCTTATTCAGTTTAGACTAAGAAGAGGCCTGGGACCAGCTTAGCCACAGCTTACTGGTGAAAAATGTACTTTAAGCTACCTCACTGAACCAGATTATTTATCAGGCAGAGTAATGATTAGTATTTGTCTGAACCATTCCTGTTTAGGTCTGGTGTGAGGCAAGTTTGTCATTTGGCACCTCTTCTGTATGTCATCTCCCCTGAGCCTTTTACTCCAGTCGATTAGGGAAGCGTCTGGGATATCAGGACATCTACTTTCTGGATCCCAGGAACAAAAGGTGATGGCATACATGAACGATATTACCATCGTAAGCACAAACACTCATTCTATCATGACTGCAACAAAAGTGGTAGACGACTTCTGACGGTTTTCTTCGCAAAGTACAATGTGGCTCCCTTTCTGAGGCATATGGACTTGTGTGAACTGTACCTGAAGCACTGGAAATTTAGAAAAAGGTCAGTCACCTATACATTTAAACATTTAGACATAAAGACAGTTTCTGAGTAGTCTAAGGAGGCCTGCCCAATAGAGTTTTCATGAACATTTAGTACTTGCCAAGAATATGCAGTCACCAAGAATATGCCACTCACCTCTTTTAGGAATGCGCCATGGCCAGGCAGGTCTGGGCCTTGTTTGTCTCTCGTCCCCCCTGACGGATTGTTGCCCGATCCTCCCTGATTGCTGAGAGCGTCC
>JAOVYW010058301.1:0-2500 GCA_025775045.1 Hiodon tergisus | reverse complement strand
TTTTTGAATGATATGTCAACATAAACTGTTGAATTGTAGTTTTAAGGGATTTGCCAGGATCTACTGTGTCAGGCTTCATGTTCATGATTTCGTGTCATGCGTCTTGATTTCTTCCTCGTTGATGACAGGTATTTCACAAAAACTTGTGATTCATTTAATTTAATCTTGTTACTGGTCCCTGCCTCTGATTGAGCCTCAAAGTGTCTCCTATACCTCATTTGCCACTTTCACCCCAGTTTCTTAATTTCTGCTGATCTTTAATCTCTCCTCTTCTACACTTCCATTCCTTCCTTTCCCTCTTGCCTGTTCACTTTAAATCCCTTTGTCTTTTGAGAGAGGGTCTATTTCCATGAGAGGATGTGAGAGAACCAGCCTGAACTGGAATTTAAGCCATGTTGTGACTGGCCGTGGATAATCATAGATGGTCATGGATGGGTGTAACTGGGCATGGCTGGGTATGACCTGGATTTGGTGAGACTGGAAGAGCCATAATCAAAATCAAACAACCACTGCTGATGAGTTTGCCCACTGGCAGCAGGGATTCCCAAAGTACATAGGCTAATTAATCTGGTTTCGGCAACTGCTAGACCTGGCCGGGATGCAAAATTTCCAATGTCTTTTGCTATTTATTTTCTCCTTTTATCCTTGTGCTTAGATATTAATAATGATCATTTTAGAACTAAATATGAATGAAACAAGGACCTTCCGGATAGCTTTTTTAAACTTCCACAAACAATCTTCTATGCTGGCACTTCACTTCACATTGTTTGCAAACTTTGGTCTCCAAGGGAAGAAGTGTTATCCATCCTGAATCAATGGATGTGAATATTATATTTACAAAGAGATTGACATGATTTTTGCATGACATTTTCAACTTTAACATCTGTGTGAGGTAAGTTGACTAATATATGTTTGGCAGGTTGTGCAACAATATTTTACTTTACAACAAAGCAAATCCAAAAAAGCGAAACAACACATTATCAGTCAGTGAGAAGAACTCATTAAACTGGTGGTTTTTATTCAAACAGATCATGTTGCCTCTTGTTGGCAGGGGATAGGGGAAAAAATCTATCCATCAAATCCAAACTAGCCAAAGTACTTGGAGATCTGGAAATTGTAATACATTAACAATGTGATGTTATAAATCATAATGGCTAGATCACATTTCTTTATCCTGCCTGGGAAGAAGTTAAACAGGATTTTCAGTCCCCTGCAAGTATGCCCGGTATGGTTATAGTATGCTGGTTAGAGTTATTGTATGGTAGGTATGGTTATAGCCAGGGGCAGTGAGACTGCTAGTGCTGTGAGTCTTGTTGCAAATGTTGTTCCTGGAGTCCCCAGATGTGCTCCAATTGGAACGGCTACAATAGTGGTGGCCTTCAGGTGGCAGCCAAGAAATCAGATTCGTACTGAGGGAGGAATGTCACTCAGAAAGGCATCTGCAGAATGCGTACCTCATAATTGCTGCAGGAACATTGAAACAAAACACATATCACAAATTCACACACTAATCACACAAAGGGAGACACACACAGACCTATGCAAAGAGAGAGGGCAGGCTCGGGTCTTGGCGCTGCATTCAGATCCTGAGACCAACTTCAACAGGGAGGCTGACAGTGGTTTAATTTGAGATAATGAGAGGCTGGCTTTTTGGGATGATGCTCAATCACAGACAACCTGGCCCACATTGCAGTCAGAAGAAAGCCCTCAAATGTCAACAGTGTAGGTCTTCCCTCTCTCCATCTGTCCCCTCCCCTCTGAGTTCTGGGCATAGTGAAGTTCTAGCTGGCTACAGACTCCAGTGCTCCCTCCCCCTCCCCAGAGGGTAAATGTATTAAAATAATGATGCCAGTACAACAGGGAGGTGAGTTGTGCACTACTCAGCCCACACCAAACCCTTTGTGTCTGCCTCCCTCATTCCAGCGGGGTGCTCATTCATTCTATGCGAACGTCTGAACAAAGTGAGCGTCTCACTCAGCACTTTCATTCCGATATTGACCGACTGAACATAGTGACCATCACACTTCACTACTTTGCCTATGCTTTGAGGAGCCAATTTAAAGGGTTTTTTGTCAGTCTTCCAACGTTATATCAGCTTCTGTTTGAAATAATAGGTTTCTCTCAAATCAAAATAGAAAGTAACTGCATAAAATATGGTATTTGTTTAGTCTTATCGTCTTTCTTTAGTGGTTACTTAAGTCTATTCTATTATATATTAAACAATCCTAATCTCTGTGGGTTGTTCCTTTGGTGACACCAGTTTTACACAGGTAATAATTCAGTCAGCACTTACAGTAGCTTTTACAACAAAAAGTTGCTTTTGTTTGCAGCTCAATTTGGGATACAGAAGAAAAATTAATGCCTGAGTCACACCAGTTTGTTTGCAGTTCTGTTTAGGATAGAAAAGAATAGCGAATGCCTGAGTCACTCCAGTTTCTCGAGCTCAAAATTTTGGGCATGACGTGGGGGGGGGGGGGGGGGGGGGGGGGGGGGGGGGGGG
>JAOVYW010058290.1:0-22757 GCA_025775045.1 Hiodon tergisus | reverse complement strand
ACTATTTACATGTTTAAAGTCTCTGGAGCTAGGCTTCCCGGCAGCCCCCGCGGGGATGGCTGTAACCCATTGGCAGGAGGGAAGCGCACCTAGCCCTCCCCGCTACACAGCCCCCTCCTCAGGGCCGACCGTCCCGGCGGCCTCAAACAGTCCAAGCAGACTACAGTCGTAGTCCGCCAGCCGCGGCGGGGGCTGCCGACGACGAGCAGGGTGGGGTGTTGCACGTCGCCCAGCTCCTACCTGGGCGGGAGGCGCGCCGTCCGGTTCCTCCGAACCTCCGGGCTCCTCTGTGTCGTCGCTAACCTCCGGAGGGAGCAGAGGCCAGCGAGCTTGGTAGGGTGCCAGGCGGTCCTGATGCAGCACCACCACTCGGTGGCGCTGCCGTAGACGCACCCGGTAGCACACTGCCCCCACCACCTCCAGTACCTCACACGGCCCCTCCCAGGCAGGGGCCAGCTTGGGGGACAGGCCCTTCTTCCAGCGTGGGTTATAAACCCACACCCGGTCCCCCACGGCGAACCCAGGCCCCTGGCGGTGCTGGTCGTAATGACGCTTTTGTTGGGCTCCAGCGTTGGTGAGGTTGGTCTGGGCGAAGGCGTGAGTGCAACGCAATCGCTGCTGCAGCTCCCAGGCGTAGTCCGGTCCGGCGGGGGGGCTGCCGCTGGTGCTCCGAAGGCCAGGTCCACAGGGGTGCGCAGCTCCCGTCCGAACATGAGCGCGGCCGGTGTGCACCCCGTGGACTCCTGGACCGCGGTGCGGTACGCCCACAGGACGAGGGGCAGGTGTCAATCCCAGTCCCGCTGGTGTGCGGAGACGAAGGTGGCCAGCTGCGTGGCGAGGGTGCGGTTGAACCGCTTCACCAGCCCGTCACTTTGTTGATGAAGGGGGGTGGTTCAAGTCTTTCGCACCCCCAGCCCCTCCGGAAACACCTGGGAATCAAAGTTCCTGCCCTGGTCACTGTGGAGCTCCTCGGGGACCCCCAGGCGGGCGAACATCCCCTCCAACAGGGCATCGGCCACCCGGGTTGCGCTCTGGTCGGGGAGAGCATAGGCTTCGGGTCACTTTGTAAAGTAGTCCATTGCGACCAGGATGAACCAGTTGCCCGACTCCGAGCGGGGGAAAGGACCCAGGACGTCAATTCCCACACGCTCCATGGGCGCCCCCAGCTGGTGCTGCTGCAGCGGTGCGCGGGGCCGGTCGAGAGGACCTTTCTGTGCCCGGCACACGTCGCAGGTCCTGCAGTGGTGGGCCACGTCCCGGTGGCACTGGCTCCAGTAGAACCTCTCCCGGTTCTAAGTGACCGGTGCCGGGTTTACCGTGCACCATCTGGAGCACACTGGCTCGCAGCGCCAGTGGGACCACCAGCTGCCACCGCAGTTCGCCACTCCAGGGTGTCCCATGACGCACAGAGCGCCTTCACCCCTCGGGGGTGGGGAGCGAGGGCGGCCCGGTCCGGACGGCTCCCGTTACTCACCCACCGCAGGACCGGCCCGACCTCCGGGTCCTCCGCCTGCTGGCGCCTCAGCTCCTCGGGAGGCACCTCCGTGGCCACGATCTCGGCCACTGCCACCTCCTGGGGCTCGGTCCTCCCCTCTGTCCGGGCGCAGTGGCGGCACTCCTGGCTGGCACACGGCCGACGAGACAAGGAGTCGGCGTTGCCATGACGCCGGCCCGCCCGGTGCTCGATGGAGAAGTCATAGTCCTGGAGGGCCTCCAGCCAGCTGGCCCTCTGCTCCATTAAATTGATCAACCAGGTGAGGGAAGCGTGGTCGGTCCGCAGCCGGAACCGCGTGCCGTAGAGGTAGGGCCGAAAGTGGCGGACTGCCTGCACGACGGCTAGGAGTTCACGGAGAGTCACGCAATAGTTCCTCTCGGCCCGGCTCAAGGCCCGGCTGTAGTAGGAGACCATCCCCTCCCCGGTGTTGCTGGCATCCGTATCCAGGATGAAAGGACTTCCTGGATCGGGGTAGGCCAGCACAGGGGCCCGGGTCAGGGCTTCGCGGAGCTGGGCGAAGGCGGGCGGCACAGGACTCCAGGGGCTCCGAGGGCTCGATCACCCCGGCCGCCGCCATCTCCTTTATCTTCGCCTCCGGTACGGGAGCTTTAGGCCGACGCTCAGGAAGCCGCTTGCCCTGGATCGGTGCTGGCGGGGTAGAGGCTCCCCTCGACCGCCGCTCACGGCGCAGAGCCCCGGTCGCCACGGACGTGGTCGTGGGGCGAGCGGCTTTCCCACTATCCCCGTGGGTGACGAGGGCCACAGCGCCACCGGGGAAGGAGAGACGGGGAGGGCGGAAGTCCAGCCGCGCCCCCAGGCTGCTGAGAAAATCCAGCCCGAGGATGCAGGCCTCGCGGAGGACGTGTGGCCTGGACGACGCCTGGACGTGCCCGGCAGGGACATTTAGGCAGGGATTTCTAGAGCACCTTTTATTTGGCATTATTGCAACAAACTTAACAGAAAAACTCAACAAAGACAAGAAGATCAAAAATAGATGACCCTCACTGGGGAAAACCAAAATAACTAGCTGTTCAAACATTTTACTCAGTAACTTTGCCAACTATTCCAGGCTCTTTAAAAGAGCCAGCAAAAATGGCTCAATAGCTGTATGGGTTATGGTTTCTGGTCAACTGGTTTTGAGTTTGTTTGTCCTGAAGAGGGAGGTTTCTGTTGATTGGTTTCTTTTGTTGTTGTTGTTGTTGTTGTTGTTGTTGTTGTTGAGTAAAATAGCTGAGTTTGTTTAACAAAATGCCAAGTAAAAGTATTAAACCCTCCCCCAATGCCTTGTTCTCCTGCTGCTCTCAGACCGAGCATGGTTACCCATCAAATAAACCACTGTTACAGAGGAAATATCAGAGAAACAATGCAAATATGGGAAGTTGTAAAACCGTTCCCTTTAATTGTTTGGGTGAACCACCAACAGGTTTTGGTTCCTGGGTACAGTTCTCTGCCAAACTATTCAGTATTCACGGTAACCATGGTGAAATCAATGGCAAGGAGGTTTAGGCAATGATGTGTGTCATCTATGTGTGGTGAGAGGTCATGATGAAATTCAGTGCTGTCATTTCCAAGAGAAAATAGGAATTTTACACAATTAATGATGGTTAAGAGCAACCCTTGTAATCAGTGTGTAGCACTTCCGAGAGCAGCATTGCAGTTGTACCATGTGAAGGATATTTGACAATTTTTCAGCAGCATAAACAGGTACAATTACACTGGAGAGCAGACTATTGGAAATCTACAATAAAATAATATCAATGTGTAGGGAACTGAGTTGTCTGTTTGCACTGGTACAAGATAATTACTACCCAGGATCATGTGAGGGAAAGTTTGAGGCTATTGATTATATAAATAGCCTCTCACCAGGTTAGAACAGAAGCGCAGTCAGTATGCGGACCAGGGCCAACACATAGAATTCAATTAAACCTGCCGTGTGTTGCTGGCTCTTAAGAGGACCTGATCAGTGTTAAAACAGTGAGCAGCAGACTCCCTGTCATAAAGAATTGTGCCAGTATGCTTAATTTGCTTAATTACATAGAGCTTTTTTTATTTTTTAGGTAGAAAAATTACAGGTCAGAGGGGCCAAGGTTTTGAGAACGAATGTAAGTAGCGAATGCTATTAGAGAACCATTTGGTCAGCAGGGGGAGATATTTACTCCTTAAACAACTCAATGCAGAATGGGAGTCAGCCTTTCGGCATTGTCACAGGTTAAAGGAAGGTACTATTGTTTCAGATGAAGGATGGGTTAAGCTTCTTGACATCAGGAGATGGTCACTGGCACACTGCAACAAAAGGGGCTCAATGCAAAATTCCCCAAATGCCACTTTTTCCAACAGGAAGTATAATGCCTTAGTATAAAACGACAGCCACACATCTACCCCCTTTTTGAGCCATTCTTCCTTGCTGCAGTGGCTCTGTCTTTTGCCGCCTTTCTAGGTTGAGCATTCAGACGGTTGTTATTGCATTCATTCCTGATTGTTATTGTAAAAGATTTTGTCAAGCTATGTCTAGCTAATCTCTAGGCACAATGGTTGGTGATGGAGGCTTGATCGCCTGTTGGTGGCTAGGTTTTTTCTGGAGATAATCAGCTCAGAAGTGCAGGGCTCTGAATTCTGAGCTGCAGCCTGCTTTAAAAAGTAGCAGAGGCTGTTGATGTGCAGTGCTAGTGCACTTAGGAGAAAATGATGAAAAGTTTCTCAGTTTAAAATAAATACTATTAAAGGCAGTTAACCGTCTCGCTTGCTTCTGTCTGTCCAGGTAATCCCAGACAGCCTCGACGATGTTGAGATCAGGGCTCTGTGGAGGCCATACCATCTCAGTTTTGTTGAGTTTTCTCACAAAGTTCTGCTTTGTTTGACCTTTTCTTAAAGTGCCAAATAAAAGGCAAAACAATAGGGTTACTGAAGGGAGGCCAGATGATAGGGTGGTGAAGAACTGGTTTCCAACTTACTGGTCAAAGCCATGCACCATTACACCTAGATGTTGGTCCATATCACTGCTTATTCACTCTTTAATTCAAGGCAAACCAGGACCGGTCAAACCAGTCAAACATTTGCATTTTGATTTCCATTTTGCCTGCGAGAACATGTTAGTGCACATCAGTATTCAAAGGTTTCCTTACTTTGTTCACATTTATGTAAATTCACTCAGTCCTTTTCGACAGACATAAGGCAAATAAAAAAGCCTATAAAGACGTTTAAAAACACAGCTAAACAAGCAGCCGACAACAGCCTATTGCTGCAAGTCAGCCTGTATCTGATGATTGCCACCCTCAATAGAGCATGCACATTAACTAATAGTGAACACCTGCTATTTGTTATAGTTATTTTTACCAAGGACTCTGGGAACTCTTAAAAAAGCAGAGCTGGGGAGCTGGGAGGGAGAGGAGTAAGGGTTATGGCTGCTCCCAAGGGGATTGGGGTTGCTTGGTGCCACTTGGGACTACTAGTTTTCCTGCTGATTAAGATGGACTGAGAGTGGGCTTCCAGTCTGAGTAAATAACAATAAAATTCAAAATTTAAGAGGGCTTGTGTCACCCGGTCAAGTGTGTTTCCCTTTAAGGCAAGGTTTTACTTGGAAACACCCTGCATTCCCCCTAGGCTCGGCAGCTGGGCAGGCAGTTCCTGCTCTCCACCTAAGATGGGCAACTGGGCAGGCGCTCCTGCCGGCCCCCTCGTAGCTGGAGATTTTAGCATGCAGGCAGGTAACCTCTGATTCCGAGCAGGGCCTCGTTGGCACTCTGGAGCAGCTGCTCGCGGGAGTGTAGTTGGGAACGGCAGGTTGGCGACGTTGCCCTGGGCCTCATCCAGCTGGACTGAGAAGTGCTGAAGTCATTCTACCAGCTGCTCATGGGAACATGCTGCCGTGTGAACTGCATGGTGTGGCTGGGGATCGTCTCGCTCCAGTTTTGCTTCTCCTCCGGGCCTACCACCATCTCAGCCTTCCTCTCCGGCAGGGACTCTTCCATCCGATTGTGCTAGGTGGCCCTGGTCCAACAGTCCTTAAGCAGCTGCAGCTGCTCCACCTCCATGTCCATCAGCCCGCCCCAGCACTTGTACACCTCTGTGTTCATCTGTGTGATGAAGCTGGAGAGTTCAGCCGCTTTGGGCTTCCTGACTGGCCTCCAGAGCCAGTTGCTTCCTCTCTGCAAATCCTTCTCTAGGCCCACAACCTATCTCTGCAACTGGGCCTGCAACTATCTTCCAGCTTAGATACCTGAGCATTAATCTACCGCTACATAGCCTGTTGGTGCTTAAGGGTGTTTGGTAGTTGCAGGAGGTGCTCACTCTTGCTAGCCTCCTCTCCCCATCTGTCCTTTGGTGCTGGGTGCCACCCTCCACACCTTAGCTCGCATCCTCTCTTCTTCTATCATCAGGCAGATGTACCACACATACAAAATGCTGGCCCCTCCCTTTTTAGGTGGGGCCAGATCAAATTTCTTTCTAGGCTCCATCCCCTGTCTCTCTCTTCCCAGCGGTCCTGGGTTTCGGTACCGCTGTAGAAGTGCCTAGTCTGGGGGTGGGCAGAGATGGAGGGAGAAGAGGGTTTCTGTATCACCTTTTAAAGCAGAATACTTAGTAAAGAGGTGGAAACTCAAAAGTAATTACCCTCACTGAGGAAAAAACTAAATAAAGCAGCTTTTTCACACATTTAAAAACAGGTTTTGAAACAAAGCAGCCAAACAAAACCACGTTGCCATCAGAACACAGACTATGTCAACTCTTTAGACTCTTTTAAAGTCTCTTATCGTTGGCACCAGAGTGAAGCCATTAGTTACCATTAGTGGAAAGGGGTAAACTGGACAGTATGCATTGAAATGCCTATTTTAGATGTGAATCTAGTGAATCTTACTACTTTTCATGTACATTCAGAACTGTGGCAAGCTTCATCATTTAACTTTTTTGCCAACCACTGGCAGTCAGAATCAATTTTATACTGTACTTATTCTGCACCTAATTTAGTGTTATAATCTAGAGACATTGAATTGAATAAAAAGTTTGATAGAAGCCTTATTCATTTAATATTAAACATATTACTACTGGCAAAACGTTTATTCATTTAAGTTGGACATCTGAGTGCCCCCGTTGTGTACAGAACAAATTTAGTCCTGGCAGGCGGGCCCCTTTGGTGCCCCATGTTACCCCCTTCCCTTTAGATATGGTGGTCTGTGGACCATCTTTTCTTGGGTCGCTCCAGAGTTGCTTACCTGTACCTGCTTGTTCTAACTGTTACATTTTCCAGGTACAGAAGGGCAATTCAAATAAAGTGACACACCACATTGAAGGCCCTATGTTCTCCCATGGGGTTGCCCTGAGAAGCTTCTCTCAAACTGAGACAACGCGATTAAGTGCTCCTTTATGGGTGCCTTTTTTAGCCTTCATGGGTGCTGTGGGAACCCGGGGGCGTGGGGGAGGTGGACACGTCACAAACCAGAACCACAGCAATCAAGGGGGCATATCAGTGAGGGGAGGTATGTTCCCTTCCCGGCGATTGCAGACACAGCCGCCACGCATCAGCTGATTAAGGCAAGGAAAGCACAAAAGCCGGCCACAATGAAGAGAAGAGGTTGGCAGTGGGAGCTAGAAGTGGAAGTCGGAATCAGGTAGCGAACGCCGACACCAAAAGATTGCACTCTTTTACAGATCCGGCTGATGACAGGCGAACGAAACCCCGCGGGCGAACAAGGAGGATAGTTTGTGTGAATCATTTTTCGTTGTTTATTACCCTGATCTGGGAGGAATTTTGCAGATTTTCATCGTTGTTTTATGCCCCGAAACGGGAAGAATTTATGTTTAATTGACGGCGCTTCGGTTCTGCCGAATAAAAATCGCCCCTATTCGGGCTAAAAAGAAAACCCTGTGTGCTCTCCTCTCTCTGCTGTGTGTGGCTCCGCCCATTTCGCCCCGGGATTGTCACAGTGCAGAAAGATATGCACCACCCGTAACCATCAACAAGGGAACGGCCTGTCGAGTCGCTAGTAGGCTGAGGCACTTCTACCGTTTATGTCCTATGTTGCTAGGCTGCCCTTTTTCTTTCATTAGTTTTTCCTGTGCTGCCTGCTCTCTCCTTAGTGTACTGATGTGGG
Organism: Hiodon tergisus; assembly: GCA_025775045.1. Classification (NCBI taxonomy): domain Eukaryota; kingdom Metazoa; phylum Chordata; class Actinopteri; order Hiodontiformes; family Hiodontidae; genus Hiodon; species Hiodon tergisus. Next base: position 15,176 of record JAOVYW010058290.1, on the reverse strand, counting down.
GAAGAGCTGTGCCAATAAGAGCTGTGCCAATATGGGGACAGTAGTGGCAAGCAAGTACATCTTTGAGATGCATTATTATTGCATGCTCTTTCACAACAGTGTTTCATCAGATGTGGGGTGTACGGGTGCTTTAGCAAACTGTATTGCCGCTGTAAAAAGTAGCATTGTCCACAACTGATACTTTCGTCTGTGTGAGAAGGAGTTGGTTAGTGGTTGTTTAAAAGGGGGGGGGGGGACATTCTGCATGAAACTGGACTGCTAGCAAGATAATTATTTTAAAGTCTGTGTTATAAAAGAGCCTAGTTATAAAAGATGTGACTTTGATCACGCGGACGGCCACTGACAGAAACCTAAAATTGACGCAACCAATAACAATAATTTCTTTATTAATCCTATCACTACACGGATTAGTTTCCACCAATTCAATGGTCTTTGAGCCACTTGTCTCTTTCACAAACCGAAAGATGGTAAAGAGCCCTGTCAAATTCCTACCCTTCTCAGCAGTGTTTGTGCTCAGCAAATTCTGAGCCGCCAGTGTTCTTTCGTCATATCTAACATTTACATTTGTATTTTCATTTTAGTCATTTAGCAAACACTCTTATCCAGAGTGACGTACAATTGTGCCGTTGTCTAGGGTTAATGTGCAACAACAGATCCTGAGCTACGATGCCCTATTGATGACTACTGCAAGAAGGCACAAAAACTAGTGTTACAAGGGAGATAACATACAATACAAATAAGCGAAATAATCAAACACATAAATATAGCAATCAGTTGCTGGGGGGAGATTGTTGTGCTTTGAGGTATTGTTGGAAGAGGTAAGTTTTCAGTTTCATCAGAGCATCTGACGGTCTCAGGTAGGGACGGTCTCAGGTTGATTAGATGATAGATAGATACAGAAGATTGCAAGGGTCTGGTCGGGTTGTAATGTGAGATAAGTAGCCAGGAGCTGACCCAGTGTTAACTTGGTGCGTGAGGGTGAGGATCTAGTGGAAGATCAGAGCTGCACCAGGGAGCCAGTGGAGTTTCATGAGGAGGGGGTACCATGGGTGAACTTCCTGTGGTTGAGGACCACCAGAGCAGCAGCATTTTCAATTACTTAGGAGAAGTCTAGTCGAGGATGCTAGAAGGCGTAGTGAATTGCAGTAGTCCAGAAGTGATATCACCAGTGCCTGGATCAGGAGCTATGTAGATTGCTCTGTGAAAAATGATTGGATCCTCCTGATGCCACTGAAACTCAAACTTCAGCTCATGGGGCTCCGTCTGTACTCAGGCGAGCAATTTTACTGATAGAGCTACACAGATCCAGTTGCAATTCAGTTTCTTCCATCTGCTTCACATTACAAGTTTAGAGGACCTCTTTTGAATCCCTTTCCCCTAACCCAAGGGCAGAAAACACTCTCAAAAGGTCAACTTTTTTTTACCCACTGGCCTTTCTGTTTACCGGACAAAGCATGGCATTGTGAAGCAGCCCCTCTGCTAGAGAATGGAGTCTCAGGAATTATATCTCTGATCTGGCTGGTGCACTGAACACACAGACATGCAAAAGAGAGATTAAGGGTAGAATCTGTAAGCAGGATCCTTCTTTTTATCCAGCACAAACAACCATCAAACATCTCACATCCATTTCTTCCTTACCGGACATGTACAAAAAGATCATCCTCTGGCACGCCCATTGTGCTTTAGTCTGGTCAGTTGTGTCGCAAAATGAAAGGCCTGTCATCTCTTTCCTTCAGCTTTCTTGAGGTTCACGCTGTATTCATGCAAGCCTGTGTCAGTGCTATGTATCGAGTTTGGCTTGGCAGCATATAAGCAATTGGAACCTGGAGGAAAAGGCTAAAGAAAGTTAGAAAATAAATAATGGAGGGATTGTGTCAGTGTCTATATGCAAGTGGGTTATTCTTACTTGGGGTGCACCAAAAATAAATAAACAAAATACACAACATTAATGAACTAGTTCCATATTAACACGTCAGTTAATTCAGCACTGTAAAACTAGGTCTGCACCAGAACATACTTTAGGCACCATATTACTGTTATAAAAACTATTACTCCAGGTGGTGTAGAACGAAGGGCTTTACAATTTGCTCATTTAAAAATTTTATTATAAAATAATATAATAAATTATAAATTATTAAATAAACCTTTAGTAGTTTAGTTTAATAATAAAACTTTACATTGATTTTGGCACTATCTCGTGCAAATGACCTATTTAACATAATTACCTATGGGCAAATCTACCCAGGGCTAATCTAATTTATAGTTATATTGTCCAAGCTCTGCAGATATTCAAACCACATAGTGTTGCTTCTTTCTGTTTGCAGGGCAGGGTGTTTTTCCATGAGGCAATGATATTTACACCAGTTTTGCTACATCTTTTAGTTTCTAAATATATAATTCATGTGAGTGTTTTTATCAATCCCCTTTTCTTAAAAGCAGTTTTACTCTAGTGCTGAATTGTGCATTCAGATAGTAACCAAAACTAAAAAGATTTATCTTGAAGGCTGGCCGTCTATGGTTAGGTACGTCATACTGGTTCTTCCTCATTTGAGTCACAACCTGCTCTACTCAAGTAGTGCTATGAGGCTGGAGATAATGTGTTGTATTTACAAATGAATCTACCATTTGTCCCTTTCCCTCAACCTTAAATAGCTAAAGGACTATATACTATAAAGCTAAAGTTTGTACATTATCTAAACTTTGTAAAAAGAAATATATATATTTTGAGATAGAGACTTCTGGTCAGGATGACACAGTTAAAGTTCAAGGACAGTTTCTGGGTAAGTTAACTGACACTCATTCTCTTGAGTTCTGGTTTTGTATTGTGACGCTTCACAATGAAAAATGTCTCCTTTTCAGTATACGTGTATAAAGTTACAATAACTGGTACCTCGTAAATAGAGCAACATGAAAAGTGTAAATACTAATGTGCATGTATTGTGGAGTTATTTTTTTGTTGTGGAGCATGTAAGCTCTCGCTACAGTGAAACTACTGCAAATAATGTGAAATTCCTGAACATGAATATGAATTACACCAATATGTTGAACCAAAAATTTACTTATGCAAATTAATAAATAAAACCAAGATTCACATGAATGACGTTTTTCATTTAACATTCATCTTCTGTACTGTAACTATAGTTTTTCAGCACACATTCGTGTCACCCACATTTCAGTAGGCTATTTCTATTAATTACTATTAGAAAGCAGGGTATACTCTAATACTGAAACATACATACTTAAAGACGGCTATTTTGAAAAGTCCATTCTACATTTTACAAGTATAATCACAACTAAACCAACAGAGCATAAAGTTTTAACACTCCAAAGATAAACAAAAAATGTGTAGAAGTCGATAAATGGTTTAAAGAGAGCAGTTCAAGCCAGGTAACATTGCATCTCAAAGTTAAATTGTACATTCTATGCAGGATATTGTTTTAATATTTGTTGTGGGTGCTGTATTATAACTATAACTTTTACTTTGACTTCAACTTCCCGCAAATTGTATTTTTCCTGTAGCAGTCTCTCCACTTCAGATATTTTGACTATCATGCATTGTCAACTGCAATCTACAAAGCAACAGAAAGCTTCTGGGTTGATTTGCATTGACAGCATTGAACAGTAATCCTTCATTTATCTTCACAGATGAAAGTGTAGAAAAATTATTAGAGTAGCAAGTGTACTTTGTTAATAGCTTGATTATAACATGCAATTAAGGATCACGCCTTGTGGAATTAAGGTCTACAATAAGTTACAACGACGGATGTCTTGTGACTTCTTCTCATGTGAAACAAAGGCCTTTATGTTGGAATAATCTTTTCAAGGGTGAATTAGATTTTTTTTTTTTTTTTATTTAATCTGAAATATTTGGCTGATATAAAAGTTTCCATCTGCTTTGGTGGCAGTCCCTCAAACTACATGTTGACTCTGGCTGCTTTTCTAACCCATACTAAAGTCAGCCATGGAAAGCATCCCTACTGGATGATGTATTTTAAACCATGAGCCTCTCAGGAATAATGGAAATGGTAGAAAATGCATGCACTAATATAAATTCAAATGGAATTTAATCATTTATTTGCATCAGCGGCGCCAGAGAATTGTGATTGGGGGAGCTATGGGGGTTATTTATAGCAGGTGCTCAATAATTTTGATGCAACAAACAATAACTGGGTGTTTGGGGCGGCTTGGGGGTTGAATGTACATAAGCATGGACGACTTTTTCACAGTTGTTTGTTTTAGACCCAGCTATTGAGACTAGGACTTGACAGATTTGCATGGGTGATGTGTAAACACACACCAACAGCAGTGTTTTCTTAAATTCTCATTTTTAGAACACAGTACCCTTCCACTAACCTTCTTGGCACTTTAATGCTGTTAATTCTCACTTTAAACACACGTTGGTGGACAAAAGAAAAAACCCTGGTACTTTTGGCTCACAGGGAAATGCCACTCGAATAGTATTTTATTGATGTGCCACACGTTATTTCCTGTTTAATGTAAAATGGCAACAACAGAGCTCATTTGACTTTAAAACATTTTGGTTCTTTATGTAAGAACAGGAACTTTTTAAGATAAGTTTTGGATTTAACTTGCTTATAAGCTTATTGCTTATAAGGTAAATTCTGAATCGAGGTTCCAGTTTTGGACAATTTAGTTGAATCCTTTCAAGGTCAGAAAGTGGCTCAAGGTCTACAAAAAAGGAATTGACATCTTTCTACACAGGGACTGGATTTCACCAACCACATTGGGTTTGAGACTCTAATCCAGAGACTCTACGATGGTCGGCGTATGTGCAAAGACATGGAGGACCTGCTGAAATTTAGGTACGCTCCTTGTTAACCTCAAGCACTTTACTTATATACATAAGTAAAAACATTAGTAAAATTGTGTTTTATGTATGCTTTATCACTCATGACTTCCAGACAAATGGACTTAAATGAACCCTTAGTGTACTCCAGTTAGGTGGCAAGGATATGCTGTACAGTTCTTATGTCGGGCTGCCTTTATTGCACAGGGCAGTGGCAGAGGAGAAGTATGGGAAAGAGCTGGTGGCAATAGCTCGCAAGGCTGGAGGCCAGACTGAGATCGGGTATGTGTGAATATATAAAAGAAAGGACAGTGCAGTTTCAGTATGGCTACCAATGATACTGAAATGATGTGAGGGGGGGAGCAGGGTTTATATTATATATGGTTTATACAGGTTTATACTCAAACACACACACACACACACACACACACACACACACACACATTTGCACAGCTTCCACAGAAACGCACCAGCTCACTTAACCTAAGTTAAGGCAGTTCTTAACATAATGGAAATTAGAACTGCTTATTCAGATTATTCCAAAAAATGTATGAATTTGCTTCAGAGTAACCAAACTAAATAAGGGGACAGTGTTCTGAACCTGCTAACTGTAACTACTAGCACGTGATACGTTATGGTGAGTCAGTGTTGAGTCCAACCTTGGGTGGAAACTTTGGCATTTGGTGAGCAGGAAGGATGTGAGTGTGTGTCTATTGATCCGCGAGAGTCCGACTTGCCTGATTGGTATTCTTAAAATAGTTACTTGTCTGATCATAGTGATTGGCGAACAAAAAGGGACTTTTAAATTGAGCTAAGACAGCACTTTGTTTGGAAGTATATTGAGGCTTTAAATTCATTTGAATGTTTAGATATCAAGGCACGATGGTAAACGATGGTAGGCGTTAATTTCCAGACTGGGTTTCACAGCAGAATGACTGAAAGCCATATATTTTGAAATCGTTATATGCTATCATTTAAATTATCCGACGATAAATACTATCCTGTCTTTCCTTTTTATAATAGTACTCTGAGAGCATCATTTGACCAACTTAAAGCACGTAAGTTAAATATGCACTTATATTTATTCTGTGTTTTAGACTTTTAAAAGCCCCAGATACCTCTTTCTGTATGCTTTCAGTTGGGTCCTAGCTAACTGGTAAACTATTCTTGCAGAAATCGAAAACACAGGGAATTTGCATATCCAGCTATCTGGCATATTGAAGAATGAAATCAAAAATATGGAGCAGTTCAGAGAGCGACAGAAAGAACAGAGAAAGAAGGTAAAAACACTGAATAATGTCAATACTGACCATAAACCTCTCGACTAAATGAAACAACAAAACTACCTTGCTTTACGTGCCTACTCTTGGGACAGAAAATGGCTGGACCATCTTTCTTTGGAAAAGATTGTTCACTCAAACCCAACTGACCTGTGAAGATTTGCGTCTATTCCCAATGCACGTTTCTTAGGGTATATTTGCCATGTCTTTAGACATGGATTATCATCTCATTGTCAGAAACTAATTGTGGTTGTGAATGCGTAACACCCCTCTTCATATAGCAACAAGAAGAAACTATCATCATATTGGTTAAACAAGGGAAGGGACCAAATGTAATTCGAGTGGAATTGTTTCTTTCTGATGCATAAGAGCATAAACATTTGGTGTAACATACTGTTTCACTGTCTATTGAACCATGCTTTTGCCCTCTTACCACAGTTCGAAGCAATAATGGAGAAAGTTCAGAAGAATAAGGTGTTAACATACAAGAAAACCATGGAGGTGAGGATATTGCTTTGAAATTATCCATTTAAAACAGGACTTTCGCCTTTACTAAATCTCACCTTAAATTTCTGAGATAGATAGCAAGGCAGATACGTTGATGTATTTGCTTTTCAAAACAACTAGATATAACTCGATGAAAATAAACACGACACAAACTTGACTTCCATGGAAAATTGTATTGGTCGCATGAACATTAATACTGATCTAAAACTGAAACTTAAAAATGGTAAAGAGAAATGGCCCATCTCGGTTTCAGTATTCGTCAGAGTCCAGCAGGCACTGAAATAAACTGACTTGTAAAAGGAAGAGGAACAATAGCGTGATCTGGGAGATACTTCTCCTGTACACCATAAGGAAATCTCACAAACTTAGGCGTTGTCCCTCAGGATCTACTTAACTCTTACTGACTCCTGCTCTACACCTGATCAAGCCTTTCACACATTCTACCATAAGTGAACCGTACAGTTTTCCATTCTAAGGGCTTAATGCTAAATTAAATACTTTTTTAGAATCGATTGGTATGTCAACCCAATGTCAAATGAAAAGGACTTAGCAATCCTCATAGCACATGCATGAAAATATGCCTGTTTTTTTGTAAAAGACAAAATTCAGTTGATAGATTTACTAACCTGCCCCAGGAAAAAAGGTGCATATTTAAACATGGTATTTTTTAAGGTGTACTTCAGACAGTTAGATCTGTGTATCAGATATCAGTTGTAATCCAAGGTTAAGTGTGCAATATCACAAAGGGATAGGCAGGACTACTGCTTTTGTTTTAGTTTTCTCAACTTGTGAACATACCATTGGCCAAACAGAAAGTATAGCTTTGTTTCCTGTGAATTATATAAGACTGTTTCTTCATCATGGAAACCACTTCCTCAGAAGTAAAACTTAAAGCCAGTCTCATGTGCCGTGCATAAGCACAGCACTTCCAGTCCCATGCTGATTCACTGACGGAGGTCCGATGGTGAACATTGGAAAACACAGTGAATCCCTTTGTTTTTCCAGTCCAAAAAGTCCTACGAGCAGAAGTGTAAAGAGGTGGATGAGGCTGAGCAGGCGGCTGAAAGGGTGAACAACACTGCTACTCTCAAGCACTTGGAGAAGGTGAATCACATGACACTGAGTGGGCTGCAGGCAACTGGTTTGACACCCAGCCGACAGTGACTGTGCTGTGGCTGGTAAATGTCGTACTAAGCTAAGGACTCTGGTGAAATATATAAAAATCTGCTCGCATTGAGAAATCCACACGCCATTTTGGGGGATAATGAAGTACCGATGTATTTCAAATTAATCCACTTGGTACTGCAAACTACAAGGGTCAGAGACCTGGAATTGACATAATTGTAATTTAATTATTGTTTCACAGTAGGAGGACAAGGAACTGAAAATGCTTCTTTCAGTACGCAGTCCAATGCAATTTATTGCAAATACATGGACTTATATATTGAAATTTCCTCCAAATGCAGAACTGGGGTGTTTTTGTTCCCAGTTGCAATGTCATGGCTGTAGTGTTTTAACTCACCATCCACCCCCACCCCTCTTTTTTTAGGCACAGAACAAGGCTCGACTATGCAAAGAGGTGGCCAGTGAGGCAGGTAGGTGACGAGACTGCACTATATACATCCATATTGCTCTCCACCTATTTTGGGTACATATTTTCATTTCACATCCTGAATAATTGCCTTTCTCATACTCTGTATAATCACATACTCATAATCATAATTTTCTAGAGCCATAGTTGTGTCTATTTAGGCATGAAAATAATTCGACATCGCCAATAATTTACATAGAATGTGTGTCGTGCTATGGGTCCTCCAAATTTGTGTGCTTTACTTTCTTTGAATATCTAAATTCTGTTACCAAATTTTAGTCACGATTTGCATTTTACATGAAACAGTGAGGGGTTTTTCTGTCAACACAGATTCAGTACTCTTTCAGCAATGACCATTGTAGTGTAGTTAGATTTGGTGTAGAAATGGAAATAACATGCTCACAAATAGACCATAATTACTGTGGTTATTCAAAAAGATTAGATTTCCTCGATCCTGATAACATTCACGGTATAATTTTTGCAATGAAAACTGCAACATTAAAATCGAAGAATCCTTTCTGTTTCTGCAGAGAAGCAATACATGGCTAACATTAACCAGCTGGACGAGGTTCGTCTGGAATGGGAGAACACACACCAGAGCACATGTGAGGTAAACCAAGTTTCCCTGCTTCCTTTAACCTCAGTCTGAAATCTTGCCAGGTAGACAGAAATCACACGAATAAAATGAAAAAATGTATTTGTTTTAAATCTTTTTTTTACATCACACAATAGATTGTGTTACCCTGGTTAAAAATAATTAGCACTGACTAGTAATGCTTTCCAATAAGCTAGATATGATTAATGTAGTTTGAATGTACACCCACACACATACACACACTCACTCACTCACACACACACTCACACACACCCACACCCACCCACACCAATGATTTCAATGTGCCACCTTATCTCTGTGGCAGTTCTCCTCCATTATGATGATACTTTCAGCATGTTTATTGTATACTGTTTTGTTATTGTTCACGGTGTACAATAACTTCATGACTACTAAATGTCAAACCTAAATATACTACCATCTTAAACCAGCATAAAATAAAACATTCACGTGGACTGTATTCGGTTGGCATGGCAGTCAATGTGAGTGTTCCCCTTTAAGATCTTTCAGCAGCAGGAAGAAGACCGAATAAATTTCCTGAGGAACATTATGTGGGTTCACTGTAACCACCTCTCAGTGTTGTGTGTGAATGATGACGAGGTTAGTCTGTTTAACGGCTGTAATTCTCAATAGCATCACACTCTTTTGCACTTGAATAAAACTAAAAAAAATAAAAAAAAACATTAAATAACTGAAATACAGATGAAATGATTGATGGATGAAAAATATTTGCACATATTTATTTGTTTTGGGGAATAACGCAGTGAATACAGTTGTGACGGTATGAGGGAATAATTTAAACTTAACCAGGCTGTATTTGCAGTGTTATGAGGAAGCAAGGAAGACTCTAGAAAACTGTGACATCGCTACAAATAACAACTGCTTCATTGAAATGAAAAAGACTTTTTCGAGTCCGCCAGGTACCTACCAACACTATCGTGACCTTTTCTAGAGTTTATTCACCATGGTGATTTACCAGTAAGTTTACGAATCTATGGAAACTTAATTTATCTTAATAATTATTTAATTTATATTTTTGGGGATTCTTTACCTGTGTGTCTATAATGTTAATAGTTAATAGCGAACACATCACGTTTTAAAGCAATTAGTTGGCTTCGTTATATAATATTCACAACAACAAAGTTCCCAACATAACACAAAAATTCTGATGGTAAAACATTACTGAACTAGCTGCCCCTGTTAAAAAAAGGACATCAAACTTGTTACGGTGCTTAGCTAAAATATGTCTCTTGAGTTTTTGTTTGCCTAAACATAGATATGTCTCAAGGGCAGTGCTTCATCATCTGAAGTATCTACTGTTAGATCTTCAGTGATTATCGAGGCATGTTCTCTCATCTTTGGTTGCCTCAGATAGTTGTTAAATAAAAAAGGAATTTCTAATGGAGTAAGTGATCAGTTATCTGTCAATAAATAAATAAATAAACCCCTGATAGTTAGTGCTAGCTAGCAGACATTAGGCTATTAAAATGCTCTTTAATGTCTTCACGTAATCAGGCTTAATTGACTGAGTAATGACATTAAACCATTGGTAATGCCATACTGAAAGTCTCCTTCGTATTACAGAGCTAAACATGTCAACTCAGTTTGTTTGCTAAATCTATGAAGCTGGCAGACAGCCTTGAAAATGTTTTGTAGCGATCCTGAAGCCTAGTCAAGAGGCCTGGGCCTTTGACACAGGAGTTAGATGTTCAGATCTTGCCATGGCTGGAACTATTTTGACGTTACAGTAGTTTTTTATATAAATCAGTGTATTCATGTGCAAATTGTACATTGCGATGATTTAATCATTTTAAAACAGTCTCCTCTCCCCACATTATGCCAGCTAATGCTAGTTCTGAACTTAGTGTTCTGAGATCGATTACTCAATCGAAGAAACAGTCGAAGTATATAAAAAAGTTCTCTTCTAGCAGCTTAACAATATCACAGTAGAATTTTTCCATGCTTTAGTGTGCGCCCTTGGTCTTTGGATGTGAGTGAAAAAGTTCCACTGACTTCCTTCTTTGTCTCTTTAGCGCCTATTGTCTTTGAGAGTTACTACGAGAGGGAGACATCGGTCCTCTCAAACGGAAACACCCGCTCCGGAGGCGGCGGAGGTGGAGGTGTGATGAAGAGGTCAGATTTCCCTATGCTTAGCACCGGGAGCTTGATGCAGAAAGCTGCCTAGCAAAGCAAGAAGTTGAGTTTTGGGCGGAGGACACTGTAATAGCATTAAAAAAGGCTATGTTTTTATGGAAGTTATGTAACTTATTAATAACTTATTAATATTTGATGTAACTTAATATTATGTTCCATAATACTTCAGCAACCAACCATAAATTAAAGTACTACTGAATGCTGTAGACAGTAGGAATTTTGCATTGTGGGTAAGAAACTAAAACACTGAAAGGTTAGGTCACTTTTCAGTGACTTTCACTTTTATTCTAGGTTCTCAGTTTTTGCTTGGATTCAGACATTTGAAAATAATTAATAACTAAATAATTAATACTGGTTTCCATTTTTAGGTTTTCAAATCTTTTGCAAGGGAATTCTGGAGGCTCAAAGATGAACCTCAATGACAGTTTTCAGCCAACAGCATCATCTAGTGGTCAGTACTGAGAGTATAAATTGTTTCACAACATATCTGGCTTTCAAACCTTAAAATATGTGTGCATTTCTTGCAATGGCTGAAAGCCGTAAAAGCTGCTTTCTTGGTTGTCATATTTTAAATCTCCAGCGAACAAGTCAGACGTAGTGTACGCCTCTATTCCTGACTACCACCACAAAGCATCAAGTTCCAGCACAGCTGTTGAGGAAGGGTACAAGGTGCTGTATGACTACATAGCTCAGGTGGGTCACGCCATTAGTGGAGACTATGAGACGATATATCCTGCAACGCGACTGCAATTACGTGTGTTTTTCCTGCTATCCGCAGAATCCAGACGAGCTGTCCATATCAAAGGGGGATGTGTTGGTGGTGAGAGAACAAGGTAGGGACGGATGGTGGACAGTGGACAGGAATGGACATTCTGGATTAGTTCCAGGAACCTACCTGACCAAAGTCTGACAGACCCGGCGGTATATCTGGGGTCATCTTCACAAAGGCATCGAGGTGGCCAGACCGAAGCCCTGAAAAAATCCTGCATGACCTCAGTAAACCTGACTTCTAAGGAGGTCATGACCGACCAGTAGATGAGTAGCTTAAAATAGCATTCACTCGATTTTTACCTCCCAGCCACTTTTAAGTTTGAAGTAGTATAAGGTTAAAACTCTCTTGTGACGGAGAGCTAATTTCTTTAATAACAATTCATGTAAATATTTCTGTCTACGTTTGTCTACTTAGGATTTTTTGTAGAATATCTAATGAATTATGAAAGCAGATCAGACACCGCTATCATTCAGTTCACCCAATGCTGAGGACGGATTTCTCCGCTTGACAATACGTTTATTTTGTGTTTTTGGCATGAAGCAGACTGAGCAGCAGGATCTCTCTACATGTAGTTTAGGAGGAAATATATAGGATTATGTAGACACATAGTAATCCAGTTCCTGCCAGCCATGGAATTCTGAGCACAAGTTACACTGATGTCAGGAACATTGTATCTTAATTTACGTTTTAGTATTGCCACACGTTAAACATAATCTCCTGAACCCAACATAAAAAAAGCATTAGTATACCTGATAAAAATACGTGTAGAAATCTTCTGGGTTACATTGCTATACAAAGACAGCCTCTGCAAATGCGCTTTTATAAGACATGGCAGATTGAGAGATGTTTTAACACCGTTGGCCACAGCCCAATGGCATTCCTTTTTTGGGGTCATTGCATGTGTGACTAATTCCACTCATGAATCGTTTGTGCATATTGTCGGTCATATTGTTATGGTAAGCAACATTAAAATAAACATTGCAAACCAAAGTTGAGAATGCAACTACTTGAGAATCTCGCCGTCTTCAAGCATCAACCGTCTAATGCATTCAAACATGCATGCCACAACACAAGAATTCTTTCGTTTTATAAAGATTGGACCGGGCTGCTTCTGTAGCTAGTTCTTCTTCTCCAAACTCCTTGGTGGATCGACATCCCCATCATCCATATGACAACTTGGCCAGCGAGAACCACAGCTCTCATATTCCTGCAATGTTGATAGGTTGTCCTGTGTCTCCCAGGCCTAAAAGTACTACGATAAAACAAACATACCCACAAAACAGTAAAACACCAGTTGACTATTCTCCTGAATAATAACCCAACAATAAAACTGTCCCAGATTGCCTTTCTTGAAGAGAAAAAGTGATCTTCAATGGAGAGCTGTATTTACGGTTACAAGTAATGCAATCAGAAGGTGGGTAAATAAAATCTTATTTAAATCTAACACACCTAAAAACACGTTTAATTAAAAAACAAGCTACCTTTTTAAAGGCTTTTAGTCTTCAGTTCAAGGCTTCTAAATGGTAAAACATCTTCCCCATTAGTCCCCAAAGCATCACAATTACTCCTCAGTTGGATTTATGGTATATTAGAGAAATGACAACAAGTAGGACTGCCTATTAGGTCAAAAATTTTATTTTGATTTATTTCACTGAAAATACTTAACATATTTACATGAATTTTATCTTTGTATGATTTAATATTCTACATGGCTACACATGACATATCAACTATTCAATCTAAATTTACCAGCACACAACTTTACTTACAAAGAAAAATATTCCAAGAGAGACATCAGACTACAGTATGTGTAGTGCATAGAGATTTCACATTGTTTAGCGGAGTATCAGATCTCCGGGCATCACTGATCAAATGACAATGACTTTGGACATGTGTAACTGGTGTTGGTTTACAATCTACACATGGACCTTACCTTAACATTGATACTAGTCCTAGTCTGGGAGGAAAGTGGTGGCAGGTAGAGACTAAAAAAAACGCAGTAGCACAAGACAACCTAAGAAATAAATAAGAGATTCCCTGTCTCCGGTATCTACATGCCTTGAATATTTATAAAATATTTCCAAAACCTACACATAGTGCAAACTAAAAAATGAGGAACGGATATGGGGTGGGACTAATGATTTCTCCAAGGGAGAAACAAAAAGAAATAGCCATTTTACACTTTGGCCGACAGCTTCACAGAACTTCAAATGTTAAATTAAAATACCAACTTACAAAGCATGTAAATAAATACTTCAGTTTCTGTTTCACCACCACCGCCAGCGTACATTACTTGAAAGGTGTGCTTTCGCTTACTACAGGAGAAGTAGCTACTGTTGGACGGTCCTGGGAGCGTTCCCATACTAACCAAACCCTTCGCTCAGGTACACCTCCTTTTTATGCATAGGTTCCCCCGGTGATGAGCAGCTCGTAGGCGGGGTCACGACTCCTCCGGCAGAGTACCACGCAGGCACACAGCATCCCTAGCATCTAAAACAGGGAGCAAAGAGCCACAAGCGGTATTAGGACCCGTTCTCCCCCCCACCTCCTCCTCCTCCATTCCAACAGACTCAATACCAATAAAATGCCCTGTTTGGGTGGGAGGGGCTTTCTAAGTGAAAGCGGTATTAACGACAGTGTTGCCAACACTGACAAGACGACTTCCTCGCGCACGTTGGATGGAGAAAACTGGTCCTGAAGGCAACAGAATAAGAGCCTGAAAGGGCCTGAACCCAGCTAAACAGCTAGCAAATGAGTAGCAGAGAGTAAAGTCATGAGTATGGCGTCAATAATGAGCTGAAACGCCTCGTGGTCGTAAATTGAAAGAACATGTCAAACCAATCAGTGCACTTTATAGAATGACCTAGCATAAACATTTGGCCATAACTGAAGAAAAACACTTGGAAGCTATTTGAAACCCAAATGACGTGAGGCTGCTGTCCTTGGTCGTGACCTTGGACAAAAGAACGCCGAGAATAACGCAACGCAGCCATGCTTACTGATTGGTTAGATACATCCTTTTCAGTTTCGGCATTCGTTTGGTTTATCCTGTGGGACACGGGTTATGAAAGTTCTGGGGGAAAAACATTTTTTGGTATAATTGGTTTCGTACTCATAATTTGAGTTTCGGAAAAATGTCTCTCAGAAACCGTGTCAGAACAACATATGGGAACAGTGCTCATGGAAAATTCAGAATGACAAGTGAAAACTGTAGATAACAGCACACGTTTCTGTTTCACAAATATGGACTGCATATTACAAAGATAACGAACCGGAACTATGAAACCTTTTGGCTCATTTTGAAGCTGTACATGTGCCATTTGAGGCGACAGATACAATATCAATGTGTTATATTAACTTAGTAATATTAAGTCAACATTAGATTTTTTATTTATTTTGCATTTATTTAGAAAAGTTTTAATACTGGGTGTTTATATACATATATACATATA
>JAOVYW010058279.1:0-22766 GCA_025775045.1 Hiodon tergisus | reverse complement strand
GGCTGCTTACAGAGGAGAGAGAGAGAGAGAGAGAGAGAGAGAGGCAGAGAGAGAGAGAGAGAGAGAGAGGCAGAGAGAGAGAGAGAGAGAGAGAGAGGCAGAGAGAGAGAGGCCGAGAGAGAGAGACAAACAGATGGAGAAATTACAATTAAAAATCCAGAAATTCAGACTTAAGAGCACCCAGACACCGTCCACATACTACTCCACCTCTAGGTAGCCGTTAGCAGTAGAGCATTGTTAGCCGTGAGGTGTCGTTAGTCACCACCTCCAGGGACACTGAGGCACCGGGGAAGTACAGACCGCAGTACATGCCCACTGGGGACATTCAACAATAGAATCGAACAATTGCCCAAAGCAGGCATTGTCAGGTACCGTTCTATGAGTATGTGCAACGCTAGGATATGGCTAACATTAACAAAAAACCAATCCAGACACTCAACACAGGTCCCACCAAATTGTATGAAGCACCAAATCAATAATAAATGCTACCTGAAGGCCTACATACAATTCTGCCTCCTTAAAAATACACAATGTTCTGACCAGGAGACCAGGAAACGCTTTGAAAATCAGATTTTATCCAGATGTCACGAGCAGTTAAAAAACAAAGTAGGAAGGAACAGTTCAGTTAAATATGTTTAACGATCTTACCCAACTAATGTGTGACAGATCAAATGACAACACTCATCTTCACGTGCAAACCATAGCTAAATCAAAAGCGAACAAATAAACACTGCATGGATCCAATTGTAGTGCTGACAAGTTTAGGCCATGGATGAATTCTGGTTTTAATTAGTACAGATTTCTGCAGAGCTCTCCCCATAAACCCTTGTATGTGTGAGATCCTCCCCCCCCCCACTCCCTCTCTGGAAGCGTGGGGAACACTAAGTGTGAGGTGATGACAGCCCTGAGCAATCGCCAGTCGCACACATTCCAGGCTGGACAGCCTTAGCCACGGTTTACATTCCTCCAAACCTAGGAACCCGCCACCCACTCCTCTTTCCCAGACAAACACGTATTTTAGTCCTTTTCAAATGCAAAACGTTGCTTGGCTGCATGCAAGGTCAGATCACTTCTTTACAATGTGAATGTTACTGCACTAGCGAGACAACTACATTAAAGCAAAAAGGACACCACCCCAAATATTAACTTAGCCCCTGTCCTCCCCCAACCGAATTGGCAAAATTCCCATGTTTCACATGAGGGCACGCAAAGTCGTACAAATCACAATGTTCTTCACATTTCACACTAAAATGTCTGTGACGAGAATGAGAGCAGGAGAGACGTGCCAGCTGGCTGTATCAACTCCATTCACAAGCTTTCCGTTGGAGCCAGGACCCACAGGCAAAACCTACTCGAAACCTGCAAGTCAAATCCATTCACAAGCTTTCCGTTGGAGCCAGGACCCATAGGCATAACCCACTTGAAACCTGAAAGTCAAATCCATTCACAAGCTTTCCGTTGGAGCCAGGACCCACAGGCAAAACCTACTCGAAACCTGCAAGTCAAATCCATTCACAAGCTTTCCGTTGGAGCCAGGACCCACAGGCAAAACCCACTCAAAACCTGCAAGTTAACTCCATTCAGCAGCTTTCTCTAGGAATGTGGGCCTCTGGACTCCATTCCAAAACACTGAGCTGGCTATTTTCCTGCACTCAAACGTCTGCACAGAATCACTTTGAATACCCGCTGTATGCATCGTCAGTCGTGGAACCGCTCTCGTTGGGCGTATGCTACTATCCTGAGTGGGGGGACGAGTTTAGATTTATGTTCCTCTCATAGTTTGTACAGATTATCAAACTGTGACTAAACTTCTGCCTCAGCTGGGATTACATCAGGGTAGCTACTCATTATGAATACATCCAATTATATGCTTTGTTTATAATTTATCCTCGCTATCATTTGAATGTGTGCAATCTTCAGATTCAGCAACAAGTCAGATATCTGGCTAGCTAAGCAAGAGAATGGCCCGTCATTGCGTCCTGGACTTTAAAACAATTTACAGTTGTTCATCTTCGCCAAAAAGGAAGACTTAAGCCTTTCCCAGGCTTGTGATGCACCAGAGTTCACAAAAAGTACCAATCACAGAACACGTGTGCTTTGAGAGCCTGCTGCAAAAAGTATGGGGCATACCCAGCTTCTCATACTCAATCCGATGCCTTCCCCATTCTTTCCACCGACAGTCCCAGACGCAGATGTGGATCACAATGTAAGTAGCTAGCTAACACAGATGGAATAGTAGAGACTGTATAGCGAATTCATATTCTGAGCTTTCATTGAGCTAGCTTGCTAATGTTAGCTGTATAATGATACAGATTTTTATGACTTGTAGGAAAAATATTTGCTTATGCCAGTTTCTCACTTCCTTCGGACTTAGCAGGGGTTTTGCTCATTTCCTGGGTCAGATTCAGGGTTGTACACGTATGGCAGAATACATTGGCCATTGCTGAGCAGATGTAGCATCTCTAATTAATTAGCCAATAAGATTTGTTTTGGTTTACATAACCCAATCGGAAGGAAATAAGAAACATGAATACTTTTATTACCACAACATCTTTCCTTTACCATCTTTCCCTGAGAAATCCTGGCTTTTTAAAAACTTATAGACTTACAAGTATATTAAATACTTATAATACTTATACAAGTCAGATAAAAAAAACAATAACACATCATTTGATCATTTTGATAACTTTAGATCAGTGTATATTGAAAACAAGTGAAATCAAAAATGCTGGGCCAAACCATTTAATAAAGAAGTTTTGGAGGTTGGGGGTTTTCTGAGCTAAAACTAGCAACTATTCCTGAGTGCCAGTGGCTACGTGAAAGCCTGAGCATACCTGCAGCAGTTGTGCACTCTGAACACCTTTGCCTGTAAGTACCGTCTCACCCTAAAGAGTCAGTCTGAGTTCACAGCATGTGGATATGCTGAAAGTTAGGCAAGGCAACCATGGAATAATCAAAAATCGCTCAGGTTTTTTTTATTTTTACGTAGTGTTATAATAAATATATTTTTAAATAGTTACGTTCAGACTCAAATTGACAACAATTTTCAGAAGCATAGAGTTACCCCGCCAAGGATGCATGTGGTGTAAGTCTACTTCAAAATGTCTAAAGCAAAGACTGTATATAAAATCTCATAAATAAACCCTCTTTACATAAGAAAGAGATATGTATTATATGCAATTGATGAAATAACAGATTGTAATGACAAACGAAAAAGATATTTTGGTAAAGTAAAACAGGTACAGATAATCTGAAAGGCTTCCATCAACAGAGGAATCACGCAACCTCTCATTTATTACTCTTTTACATATTATTATTATTATTGCATAATAAATTATTGGAATAAACAGGTTAATTCTGGACCAGCAGGCCAGCAGATTAGAAACCTCAACAGTAATTGAATTAAGTCTTTTTAGACGCAGAAGAATGATGGGAATCGTAGAGAGCCTGATAGCACCTACTTTATAGCGCTGTAGTTTAATGCGTGTTTGATTTCTGAGGAATGTTTTAATACCATCCTGTATAATAAGGAATAGGTCTGAGTGTCACAAACTAGTTTTGGTTTACTGAAGATGATTCCAAATTAAGGCTTTTATGACAAAAATGTTTTAAAATAAAGCCCTCAAAACACGGAATGGAATGGAACAAGGTTTATCCTGCTCCCTGGAAGGTTGGATTTCTGACAGAAATGGTGTGGGGGAATCCACAATGCACATCAGGGGCGCGTGAACAATTGTCCACTTCCTGGCACGCTGACCTACTTTGTACCGAGAATCATCCCGTTATATTGAGCTGACGAGAATCCTGCACGCATTATCACACTCTGATTATTCAGTCGAGGGCCCAGAAAATATATGGCTGAGTTGACAACATGAACGCATCCATGGTCGATTTAGCCTACATAACACATCACACGTTACATACTATTACAGAGGGAGGCTTACTCCGCAGGGTAAGTGCCAGGCCCTTATGTCAGTGCCCCTCTTGGGAATCGAACCTGCAGCCTACTGGCTACTAAAAATCTAATCGGTCAACCACTATTCCACCTAGAGAAAAAATTAATTATCAATGTTTACAGATGGCCATTTGAGATGGCCGCTTTTGTCAGAAAATACAATCTCCTATACCGCATAAGCAGCCAAACACCACCAGCAAAAAGTCCGAGCAGGAAGCATCTGCAATGGGGGGTGAAAGGTCAAGGCTGTACAGAAAAACAGTACAGCATCTTTCCTGCTGGTTCCACTACGACCCACTCTCAAGGCAGTCAGGCAAAGCAAGAGTGAGTGTGACCTCCAAAAGGGTCTAAGGCTGTCATGGCCCTGGATGTGGCTATGCAAAGCAGAGGAAGCTTTCTCTGAGTCCTTGAAATACCCCAACCCCCAAGTAGTACAACATTCTTTTCTTTTCTTTTTTTTATTCTACGCTGTGAATGGATTATACCTTTGCTCTCAGTATCCTGTCACCATGACTGTATCAGCTATATTTAAAAACTGAAAAACTGTTTCTTGGACAGGCACAGGAAATGGTTACATTGGCAAACGTTTTTTTTGTTGGCTTATGAAACTGCAGGCCGTTTCCTCTGGATAAAGGTTGAATTGCTATTTCTATATTTTACATCTGGAGGTCCTTGGCTTCACAGAGTTCCCAAACTTATTTTGTTTGTAAGATTCTGAACCACATGTCAAAGAGTTTTTTAGTCCCTATTGTAACTGGGCTAAATACAAACCAAAAGGGTGACTTAATGTGAGATTTTTCTCTACAGAAGAGAGCTGAGCCAGAATTATGAATATTACTGCAGTATCTGCTGTAGATCTTATGACATCATTTCTTAAGGCTGCATACAGGATCTCTTCATAAGACCCAAAGCGAATCGCCTGATCGTCCCATTGGTGGACAAAGGGGACCTTTGAGGAGGCGGCAAGCGGTGCCCCCGGCTGCCAGTCCAGTTCATAACCACACGCTGAGGGCTCGCGACAGCCCCCCTCTAAGGAAAACTCAATGCCTGTTTGTTTTTGAGCCTGTCTCGGGCTCACTATTCACCCGCGGAATGTGAGGACGATGGCTACGGCAGGGACCGCTGTCTTATCAGCTCTCTACAGACTTGCAGCGCCTGTCATACCCACCATTGAAATACACAAGGCTCCAAGCAGCGGGCCTCGCCCTAACTGTCCCCTCCCAGCCCACCGCAAAACACCCTGTGGGACTATAAAACCGGCTTATGAATATGCAACACGTAGAGGACTTCACACTATATGCGCTTAATAACTGTCTTAGCCGGGATACAAACCTCATAAACACGTTTAACAGTTGATTCAAAGTTCCAGTCCTGCTTGAAAAGTTCCAAATGCATACGACAATTACAAAAACTGGAAATATTCTCCTTTCCATGCTAATTATGCATTTTTTTATGACAAGGTCATTCATCTTTTCCCCATGACCTCAATATTGACCGAAAACATAGCCAACAATATTAAAACAGAGGAGAATTATTACTATAACGTTTTATTATTATTATTATGATTACAAACTAACGCGTGTATAATAGCAAAAGCAAAACAGTAAGGGGGGAGACTTAAATATCCAATTAAAAATCAATGCAGAGGGCGCGATGCCTGTATATCTTAGTAAAAAATGTAATATAAGTTCAAATAAATACTTCTTAAATATTTTAATTTAGCCTAGGATAAAATGTGTACCTCGTCTCTTGATTTTACTTAATATAAGCATTTTAATGTCAATACATTTTAAGGAAAAGTCTGAACAAATTCCAGTTGAATCTACTAATTAACCGGTATGACCAAACTCTGCTGTATATTGTACAAACATACGGGCTTCGGAAGCGCATGTCTTGGTTTTGCCGTCAGCCAACGTATAAAGAAACAAGATGGAAATATATTTACTACCGTAACCAACTACTTTTGAGGTAGGTGAGGACGACCGTGTGTAGTGTGTATAGTACACTGTACATCGATTGGATACGGCCAACTCATTCAATAAAAGCTTTTACTCAACAAATCATCAGAGTTGTTTTGGGCTGAAGAAATGAACATTTATCACATAAAGTTAAAATGGAAATGAAAAAGCTTCAGGTAAAACCAGGCCAGGGAAGTGTCCTATTACATTCCTCCTGGATACATTTCCGGCAGATGATGCTTTGTGGCCACCGACTTCTTTTTCGTTGACTAATAGATTCAACCATCTTTTAAAATGTTACATTTAAGCCTACCTGCTTCCGATACGCTGTCCTCACGGGATTAGCTGTATTTGCAAAAATCATCTTAGATTTCCAGTTTTTTTCGACAAACACCAGTATTTGTATTTATTATTTATATTTGTATCCGAAAGATGACTTGGTAAAGTTGTAAATTTAAACTTGAGTACCTATAGTTCAATATTATGTAACGGCTCGCGGTAATCCTCCCGAAGTTGCCACTAAAACGTAGACTAAACCAGTCTGAGATGACACCGTGTCCAGAAATCTATTCCAACTTCGATTGCTCAAGTTGTGCATTCAGCTCAGTTCATTGATCTGCCTTCAGTTCACCTCACCACAGACCCACGCACGGAGGAATATACCACTTTACGGCGCGATGAAGGGAACACCAAGGCAAACTAAGATGTTTTCAAATTTTTAAATTCGCTTATTCAACATCTGTGTTGACAAAATAACGATTAATAAGTCCTTAAATACTACAACAATCACATGAATTGCAAATTATATCAATATCTACAAACGCGACCATTTTCAAAAACGTACCCACCTTTCGTCTGTCTGTGGTCTATTCCGGCATGCATACCAAACATTCCATAGAGCAACCATCAGAGTCTATGTCGTTAAAGCGGTAGACATCTAAATGAGATTTTTAGGAACGGGATCTTTCATTCTTTATTTTTATTGGTGTCTAATTTACAAAGAAGTGACATTATTATTTACAGCGTGCTCGGATTTGAATGGTTAATATTTTAGTTCCCAAACGACACAGAATTTATTCTCCACCTCAATTGGCAACTACTTGGTTAATATTGATTGAAAAACGTAACACACAGGGTTAAAACTCCTGAGAGTAATGTTTAAAAACGCTTGTTTTATTTAATAGCCAGAAAATTCATTTTAATCATACATTTGATGACAGGCCAGACAAACATTTTAATGTCATTTTAATGATCTAAAGTGGAAGTCCACAACCCTGATCTGTTAACCTTTATTAATTATTTGAACTGAGGCTATTCATGAAGAACCATGTAGACAACCACCAAATATTTCCATTTCAATGGTAATGTCACACACCACATGTCACTGCTGGTTCCTGTGCTTTAGATAAAAGGCAAGTTAAACACCCTGTTTTTTAACTGTAACCCAAATTGCAAGACCAGAAAGCTCTAGTGGGAAGGAAAAAAAGGCCATTGAAATGAATTAACATGTTATTCTGAAACAAAAAACCTGTATAACTGTCCCTGAATTTACTCACAATCTGCCTAACCCAACCCCCGCTCCTGTATACGTCTAATGGCGTCACCCTCTGTTCACCTATGCCCGGGGGGTTATCCCAACACTGAAAGAAAGGTTTAACAAAATACCCACGCGCAAACACACACACGCACGCACACACAATATCTTTGCCAACAGCATAACTATGATGATTATAAACATTCAGAAGTCCAGGTTCTAAAAAAATTGTATTTGCATATTTCCCAGAATAGTACCATTGTAGTACCAACTGGGTTAAATATGAGCATACTGTTCACTGAAAATAGGCCCAATCCATTGGTTTTATATTTGACGCAGGTAGGACTTGGGATGCAACAGTGCATGCAGCCAACCTCATAAATAACAGCTACAGTCCTTTAACAATCACCGATTGGCTGAGCCTGTTGATCTATTATTAATGATGCCCCATATTAGCAGGTCTCCACAGCTCTTAAGAGCTATAATGGAGGTTTTGCCAAAGGGTTTCCGTTAAGTCGACAGACATCTGCTATCCTTGCATTGTGGTAATCGACCCATTTTATTCTTAAAACCATATTTAGGAATGATAATTGCAGTTGTACACTATGATGTAGTTTTGATGTATAATACTCAAAAGATTTTCTGAGATCCGAACTGGTTCATACCGAGTGCCCTTTTGTATGCAAAACTGCTTATTTTATAACAGAAATTTTCCTTCTAAAGTCATATATATGCATTTGACGTCAAATACATCAAATACATAAGTCAAATAGTATATTTGAAGTGTTATACTTATATATTCAACTCTGATCCAAATTCCTTTAAACAGAGCAATCCGTTCCTGGCTCGGCCTATTAGTGTTGCTACGATGACAACTGAAGTTTGCAGTTGCTACAGCGAGAGATGTCTACAAACACACTGCCGACTGGAACGCCATATCTGAAACGCTACGAGGAGTTGAAGACAGAATGAGAGCTCTGGGTAGCATAATGCAATAAATGTGCACTGAAACAGCAGAGCTGTCTTATGATGCCCAAAAGAGATGCGGTAGATACCATATGTCTTCTTACGCTAACTGTGTAGAGAGTACAAAAGTCCATCAAAGTATCATTTAAATCATTTTGGACCAGAAATAAAGGAGAGAGGATGACAGAACCTTTATCTTTTCTTCTATGAAAACAAAAACCAGCCTGTATTTACAGCCATGTAAAAATTGTCTTTATACTGAATCTATGAGTAGGTTTATTGTCTAGCACAAAATGGGTTACATACAAACATATAAAAGTGGATTTCAACCCAATTGTGCAATTGAAAGTCCAGAAAACAGAGCCATGTTTGTAGCAGAAACAAACTGGAGACAGAAAAAACGTAGTCGCATTTCAAACAAGAATTTAGAGTCACAAAGAAATCCTCGCATGCTGTGGGGATACTTCAAACCTTTCTGGAGCCTGAAAGCGATTCTGCAAATCTCTTCTGGGCTTAAAGGTACCTGTGAGGTGTGCAATTTAAACCACTGTGAAAAGGCTGAGTATTTCACCTTCAATTTACTAGTGAAAGAAAACAAAAACAAAAAACTCATTATACCCAGTTTCTTTGTAGTACATTTTTCTGGCTTGGTGTTCACATGCAGGATTATAACATTCTGCCTATATCTCAGGTATGACCTATACTTCATTAATTCCAGCATGCTCTCTTTTAGGAAAGCCCATGTAGCATTAGGTTAAAAATTCAGAACATGTATTGTGGACTCCTGTGGTACGAGTGACAGTGGTTTACCCCAGTTTCAAGAAACAATGAAGACGGAAAAAAGCTATACAGTCTTTATAGTAGACCGAAGATTTTGCCTCCATCCATGGACCTGATACAATATCCATTTACATCCCTGTACTTAAAATAAGTATATATACCTATATATATACACACCGATATACCTATTCAGGAGAAATTAGTTTTTCAGAAGACTAAATCCCAAACTCCAAGCACTTCTGTGGCATAGGTTATAGATAGAAGGTGCCGCTGAAACTGGATAGCCATGCCCCCAAGAACACGAGTGGATCCTGGCTCAATGAGCTCGCAGGTCGACTGAAACTTTTACAGGAAAGCCTGATGTTGTAACATTACATCTTATACCGGCAAGCGGAAATTCCTCTGATAAATTAGTGTCAATATCTTAGCGCGTCAACTGGTTTCACTCGAGTTCTGTCTTCCCCTTACGACATTCCCAACAGATAACAGGAGATCAATGCTCAATCTCAGCTTAATCATTTAGTTCATTTTTACTCGTGGGTGTCGGTGACTGAGAATCTTTGGCTAATAAGTTTTATGTAACATCTGTTCTTTCGACCACTGCAAACAGAGCAGTGTCAACAGTGGTCTGAAGTCAACGCCACCGAACAAAAAACTTCACTCCGCGAGAAAGCATAGATTTTTTTTAAAAATGGCAAAATCAATCGGAACGTCTTTTTTTTTGTTTTGTTTTTTAAAACGTGTGCAGTTTTTAGCAAGATTGTTAGTTTATTTAGCAGATTTTTTTCCTAGCGTTTTTAAACTTATAAGTACCTTGCTCATGGTTATGATCCCTACTGGTAACGCATTGAAACTACTGGTTAGCGGTAAGTATGTTAATTTAAGACGCACGTTTATAATAATATTGTTCTCTGTTTTTGTCTTTACGAAGGTGATTGGTGTATATTTGATGTCACCTTATCCTAGGGAATCGGTTTAGCACGGCTCTCTACACAGGACAACCGAGGTCACCGAAAGAACAAGCAAAGAGGTTTTTTCAGGCCAAAGCGTATTGGTTAAAGGTCGCCGTCAGGAAGAGGAGAGAGATCTGATTCACCACTATGTGGAGGTCATTTTGTGGAGAGTGGCACTCATTTCCCAGATGAGTCTAAGTAAATGAGTAATCTTGACATTTTTTATTTTTAAACTCTTTATTGGTTGTTTTTAAATGCAATGATTCCAGAAGGCTGAGGAAGGTACGATTGGAACTGAAACGTTTGCGCCAATAAATCAAAACTACCTAGTGCGGACAAGCCTTCACATATCATCTATATTTTATGCTTCAAGCATGATAACATATGTCAGTATTAATCTCAATTAAAGTTGTCATTTTATTCTGAAACTCTGTGACAAGTAAAATGTAAAAGGGTTAATAGGCTTAGAGGTTTTAAAGTGGCACATTCATGTTGTCACATGTATCCTCTTAAGAAGACTACACATAGCTCACCTGCAAGTCTTAAAGGCACACAGCAAGCCTAAAAGGATCCAATGCAACAGCTGTGCGATCAACGTGACACAGTTGTAGGCACTGGAACGCCTGCCCTGCCCCCTGTTTTTGTCCCTTTCATTTTCATTTCAGCGGATTCTCCGACTGACGCTTTCATTCCACTGGTTTCCAAGAACAGATGTCAACCATGCGGATCAATTAGACTAAATGAACTATGAGACAAAAAGCTCAAAAACTCATAAACTTTGAATCTTATCCTTCACTGGTATAAAATTCTCCCTTTATAAAGTTTTGTCGCGAGTCAAATGATGGCGTTCGTTTCTGTGCATGGAAAGCCCTGCACAACAAAATGATAAGCGGAGAGACTTTGTCATTTAGCCGCACTCCGAGCACCAGCAGCTCAGAATAACACAAGACTTCCTTTTCAAACACTCAGATCACTCCCCCTGCCACTTCCTCTCAGGCCATTTCCTCAGTGCGAGTGCTGGCTTAGCCGCGGAGCTCCTCCAAGTTGAAAACAGAACCTACCGGGTAAAGAGGAGGGAGGACCGCTACGGTTACCTTCTTTGCCGTCTGGGAGGGGTGGGCACGAGTACCAGGGCCCTGCTGGGGCAATGACAGAAGCATCTTCGACAGCTCTGTGGGTGTCTCAGTGGAGTCACTCTGTCGTGTGTGTCTGTGTGTTAGTTTCCCTGCCAAACAGGAAGACTGGCGGCCCTCTCAGCAAATTGGGAAGTTTGTCTGCCAGGTGCGGGGAGGGCTGGGGGTGGAGTTATAGGAAACATGCAAATTAAGAGCTTTGTGTAACTAAAAGTGGGAGAGTGACCCAAGAGCGCAGGAAGGAAGCCGCCATGAGAGGATCAGACGAGGGTAGAATCAGACAATGATTCTCTTTCTGAGAATTTTATCGCAATTGCAGGTTTAGGACTGTATTAATGACACTACATTGGTAAAGAAAGCACTATGTTTAACATACTGTTAAATAATGTCAGTCTTGGAAGTCTTTTGTTAGCTTTTTGTTCCCTAGATCCTAAGGGCAATTCAGAACATTAGAGTTGTAAATTTATCAACCGATCTGCAGGTAGTGTAGTGATCGTGGAACCGGGATTGTCAGCCATCACTTGTAGACTAAATTTTCAGGCACCGTTGTCGTACCCTAGAGAAAGGCTCTTAATCTAAATTGCTTCGGTAAACATCCAGCTGTATGGTGGAGCTGAAGTGCCAGTCACTCTGGCTAAGTCTTTTAAGGGAATACACAATTTGTCCTAAATGCATTGGCTAAAATATATTTGCTTATTCTAGACTGATGAAATCATGAAACGTCTGGAATCATGCCAACCCTGCTCAATAATAATAGCATTGTTGAAAAAACGACATGATCTCAAAGGAGCCAACCTACTGCACGCTTCAAAGGCACCACATCAAAAGACAAAGATCAGAGTTTTGACCGATATTCCACTCCAGCAGAAACTGTAACCAAAACAATGGTTACCGCAAAAAATGCTGATTGTAAACAAAAAGCCAAATTTTTAAATCCATGTTTAAATTATTATCTTATGATGATCACAGTATTTAATGTAGTCATTAGTTTTCATGAAATAGCGGCTTAATTTGTTATGTCCTACCCATCTCCTATAATTATTGTGTTATTGAGCCAACAAACAAATGAATGTGACATACGTTACACCGAACATTTAATTTGAGTCAGATGCCCACATAGTGGGCCACTCTACCATCACAGACTGCCAAATTGTTTTAGGAAGGACTATGGTGATGGTGAAAGCTGAGTATTTCATTCCTGAGACAAACCAGTGTGAAAATGAATCATGCACTGTATCATGTATCATGTGACACCAGGACTAGGCCTCTGAACGAATGACAGGTGATCTTTACTTTAGTGACAGCGACCAGCAGTACAATATCACAGGCTGCTGTTTTGCTGGCGACAGCCCTTTGCTCAAATAGAGAGCTTTGATTTCTATGGGGGTCATCAAGGTAAAGCTCTTTCCTGTGGAGGGGAGGGGGAGCAGGCTCATCAGCTCAACTCAATAAAGGCCATGGGGTTGAAGGTGAAATAAATAACACAGGGAACGAAAGCATGATTGTTTTGCGTTCGACTACATTTCTGTTAGTATGAAGTCATTTGAAACAGGGTAATGAGTCTTTTGACAAACTTACTGGAGGACACATCAGCAAGTAATCCAAACAAATGTTGTGTCCACTCAAACTAAAGCGGGATTACATACGACAGTGTGACTTCTATATATGAGCGCCACTGACATACGCCTGAGTTAGTCCAAGTTCTGCCCTATACGCCTTAGGCAAGAAAACAATATATTGTATTTCAACCACTCTATCTGAGGGTCTATTCCCATAGCATGCATACTATTGTAATCAGGGTAATAAAAATAAATTATTTTTGTACATTGATCATTGTAAGAGTATGAACTATTATAGATTTAAAACCCAGCAATAATACATGGAAAAACAAGAATAGTAGATTAAATGGATTATATGTTTTATTGTAATAATAAAAATAATTTGGCAAAACACTCATTCAGCAAAATTTGTGGAAGATCATAAATTCATAAAAAACCTATTTCCTTCAGCTTTGGGAACAACTTCTGAAATTACACTCAAGAAAAAGATATTGCCAGAAGATGAGAGTTTTCAACATCATATATGAAAAACTGTATGTGGTAGAAAAAATGTAATATACCTCCACGCTTATGAAATCTTTTGTTTTTCATTTAGATAAAAGTGTGAAGCCAAAATATTACTCACATGCGGCTTGAAAATATTAAAAATCACGCAGTGATTGGCATGCATTTTTTCAATTACTTTTAACATCAATTCTCCCATAGTGTACTGCAGTGTTTGGTGAATAGCTTAAAAAGGAGGAAATCGCATCGCAATATGACTCATAATGACAGGTTTGATGTTTTTTCTCAGATCATGTGGACACCTTGATGAGCAGTGGCTAATTCATTTTAATCCTACCCAACCGGCTGTCACCAACCTATCCCAGCAATGGGCCATAGAGCCAAGACGGACAACAAAGTTATGTTTGAACCTTCAGTGATTTGTGTTTTAGTTAAAAATTATGGACTCACAGATGGACTATTTACAAGCCCATTTTGGCCCAAACCCCGTAATCCTGTGACACCCCCTCCTACCTTTGACAGGATTTCTTTTGAGCGGGTTCACTCTTCACTGAGAGCATAAACACTACAGCGACTAATTCCACACGCTGGGCTAATTCTCCTGTATTCAAAAGTTTTAAGGACCAGAATGGTTTGAG
Organism: Hiodon tergisus; assembly: GCA_025775045.1. Lineage (NCBI taxonomy): Eukaryota > Metazoa > Chordata > Actinopteri > Hiodontiformes > Hiodontidae > Hiodon > Hiodon tergisus. The sequence continues at coordinate 8,786 of JAOVYW010058279.1, read as the reverse complement.
CACAATAGCGGCTCTTTCACTTCAGCAGTGAAATAAAGAGCAGCGCAGCTACGCTGTTTAATTGTGTGCAACCCGCAGGCTGGCTGCCCTCAGAGCGTTATTGTAAACATTGTGTAGGGCTTTTTTTTTTTTTCACCTCACATAAAGCCCTTGTTTTGTGTTTTACACATTATGTCCAACACCAATTTGTGTGCACGCCATCGACTCAATCAAAATTGACAAGGCCGGCCCACCAACAAATCTAATTATTTGTAGACAGAATGCGTTGTATTTAGCTGATGGGGTGTCCTGTTTTCTTGGAAGTCAAAAAAAAATTTGGGGGGGAATTTACCCGTGCTTTCTGCCCTTCGAGCAACCCGTCATTTTTAGACACTGCAGGTTTGCGAGGAGCTGAGGGAAGCCCTGCCGATCCCCACCCACCACAGCATGGGCAGAGCTCAGCCAATCCTGCACTGCTGTTGTGCCTAGTCATATATGGATTCATACCGTTGAAATAAAACTCACAGAGCGTTCTTGGGAGAGTTGAATCATGCTTCACCATCTGACAGTAAAATCTGAGTTTGGCAGATGGCAGGAGAGAATACTCTATGCCTGAATGCCTAGTCCAAATGTAGTTTGGTGAAAGAGGAATAATGGTCTGGGGCTGTGTTTCATGGTTTGGCTAGGCCCTATAGTTCCAGTGGAGGGAAATCTTAACACTACCACATATAATAACACTCTAGACGATTCCAGACTTCAAACTTTACTTCAACACTTTGGGGAAGGCCCTTTCCTGTTTCTGCATAACAAAGCCCCTGTGCACAAAACAAGGTCCATATAGAAATGGTTTGTCAAGATCAGTGTTGAATAAAGTGACAGGCCTGCACAGAACCCTGGCCTCAACCCCATCGAACACCTTTAGGATGAACTGGAAAGCAGACTGCGAGCCAGGCATAAATGCCCAACACCAGTGCCCGACCTCAGTAATGCTCTTGTGGCTGAACACTTGTGGATGTTTGATGAGCGGGTGTCCACATGCTTTTGGCCATGTAGTGTAAATCCACAGAGTACACGTGGGCAGAGATACCAGATCTTTCTTTCTCAGCCCATGAGCACAGAGCCACATTCTCTGAGGTCATATTAGCTGGCCCACTGTCTAGACAGAAATACAGCTGCCGGCAAATCATCCTCCACTTTCCCCAGTTGTCCATGCTGAACCAGCAACAAGTGCCCAGTCCTTGCATAATTTAGTTTACTACCAGACATGGCTTACAACTTAACTCTTAATTCCAATGGAGAAATTCAGGTACCCATCTCATGTGGAATTTGCCTAACCACTATGACATCCTTATGCAAAACTGGAGGCTGCTTTTGATCTGTCATTATTAAAAGCAGACTGACAATTTGTTCTGTAGTAATTTAAAGATGTGCAATGGCCGTGCGCTCCGTAACAGAAATGTCTGAAGGGTGTGGACAGTTAGATGGTTGTAGGTTCTAGTCCAGCCGGGACCTCTGGTGTTATATCCTTGAGAAAGCTACTTAATACAAAATAATGCCTCTGTAAATATATGTTTATTGAGTAAATGGATGCAATGCAAAAAGCTATGCTATGCAAGTAGCTCAGAATGACACTGTGCAAAGAAAAATTGTGTAGATATGAGATCATTCAATAACAAGGATTCTACAATCACGTGTGCGGATATGATATAGGGTGCTGACCCTTTAAAACATCTACGTATTACATAAAACGCAACCATTTGCAACATAAAACGTAGTTGTTCAGGAGTTTTGTTAGCTGAGCTGACCCGGCTAATGTGAGCCTTATTCTGCGCCTCCACAGAGCCTTCCCTCACTTGCCAAATTCTCTGTTCTCAAAGCTACGGTCATGATTATATCCAACCTCAATGTAGGAATGAAAAGACCTTGGCCAGTCACAACCTTACAAGACATTACTAACCAATAGACCCCCTATCAGGGAGCCTCCTTGTTTCTAAATATGTCCCATTTACTAAATGCCTTACTAGATACCCCCTGCTAGGTAACCAAGGATTCTCTGACAAACATGTGGGCGATCCATCCATTCAAGCAGGTAGTCGACCTCTCGGCCGATATGATCACTTCACAAAGACACTTTAAAACCCACATGACACTTTATTCGACACTCCTGATTGGTTCAATAAAACTAATCAGAAACAGCTTAACTTTATGACAATAACTTTACGTTATACTCAAAACACCTGAAATAATCCTTTACTGTGGATATAGTGGGTACTGTGGGCATGGGAGTATGATATAATGGGTATGAAAGATGTACAACTGCGAAGCATAAACACGCTAGCGCAATACCGACCGAGTGCAGTATCATAACCGATCCGTGGACAGGACTTCCTGTTGTACAGTATGCGTCTTTGTTTTAATCTCTATACCCGAGGTACAAAATGTACCCTTCCTTCTTTACACCGGCAGGTTTCGACGCGTTAGGATCGACATAACGCTTCGTTTCAGTCGTTTTAGATCAGCGGTCCGATAATAACTTAAACCCTTATTTTAATTATAACAATCCTTGTTTCCCCCCCAGCAATTGCGACCGGAAAAGCATAAGCATTCCAATCTCTTAAACGCAGCGTTTCTCTATTTGCACTTTTGGGTGAAATACATAATATTTTTTATTTCGGAGTGTCAAGAGACAAATTAACTCAGGTTGTTTGTGCCAGCTACTATCGGCATATGGGGTTTTGTATTTTTGGATAAAAGAAAATTAGAAACGAATTTCCGTTAGTTTTATCCTGAATAAAACTTGTAATTTATGTGTTTTGTAATTTGCCAAAATTATTTTTTTGAAAATGTACCAGTTTATATAGCCTATTACACATCACACGAGAACCATCAAACAATTTTCCAGACACAAGAAGGCCCTTTTGGGGGGGAATTCCGTTCTTTAAATATTGTCCAGACAGATCCATTTTGTTTTACTCTATTAATTATGCTGCTCGATCAATGAATTGTCCATCAAATAATTAAATAATGTAATAGCATCTATACTTTCCCGTGTCCCGAGGATCATTAATCTTGTTTGACTAGAGCGAACTTGAACTCTTTAAACATCTCGGTATACTGTAGTCTGTAATATAACACCACTGCATTGCGCTGCTGAGTTTGAAGATAACTTCTAACAACGGGAATCGTAACAGAACTGTAGGACAAAGTAGGACAACATCTCATGACAACACATACAAATCGGCAGGTGTATTCCGTAAAAAAGACAAGACTTGGGACATTTTATCTAAAATAAACGCCAGAAGCCGTCAGAATCAATAGAAACAACACCGAACGTGATTATGATTATGAGAAACTTAATTTACCACAAAGAAAAGGAAAACAGCGGGACTAATCGGAGCATGACGTTGAAAAACACGAATACATTAATTTAAGCGACCCCAAAACATATTCCAATAAAACCCACTGCAGCATTTTTTTGACATTTATTGTCTTGGCGAGCAGCTCGTATTTCCCCAAAATTCTGTGTACATATCAGTAGAATATCGGCTAGGAACATTACCGAGGAACTGTCACCGACACATAAACAAAAAAATATTTATATTGAGTAGGCTACTATAAGGAACCGTAGCAATGTTGTAACACATCCCGCCTCGCTAGGGTTAACGTAGGGCGTACGTCTAAGAATGAACAACAAACGACAGACAGCTTTTTAGTAGGCTACAGTTAGGCACAACAGAAAAGTCAATCTACCATTTTCACAAAATACCGACAAAACTGCTACTATAACCTACCTTAGCTGTCAGGTACTGAGGATAGTAGTAAGAGTACTGGGGGTACATCTGTTGTTTCCACACTTTTCCCATGAAGGTACAAATTCAAAACCCGCTGCGCAGGAACTGAGCGTTACTTTAGCGTTTCCTTCGACTCCTTTGCTTCCTCGTTTTCAGTTTTCATTAGACCTCACCCAAGGAGCGACTGCGGGACAAAGAGGGCACGCGCGAGCCTCCGTCAGCACAGAAGTTTTCGGTTTGCTGAACTGCGGCCTCATGTGTCGCTCCAGCTGCTGGTGGCTCTGGGTGGATCATTTTTTTCTTCGGTAAAAATGGAACACGCTGATTTTGACTAGGGGATGGAGAATAAAAAATAAATATATGTCTTACAATAAACAGACAAAGCTAGTCAGCTTGAGACGGCATATTGTCGATTTGTCACTGTATTTAAATAGGCTGTAACCTAATATAAATACAGTATTGGTGGGAAGTGTCTAATGAATTTAAATGAAAGATAAAAACATTTTTACCTATTAAAAAACTTTTTAACAATTTTAAAATCCCACTGAAGTCCTTCTGAATTACAAAATAACATAGGGACTAGGGATCATTATGAAGTGTTTCTAAAATTTGGATTGTAATATTTAGCCCAATTCTGGTGTTGGCCAGCATCTCTGTTTGTCTAGTCGACATTTCCTTATTGTACTCACACCAACTTCAATCATAACCTCTTGAGGTGTCACCTGCTGTCCAGCAAAAGCCCTCTCCTATCCAACGGCCCAACGAGTTTTCTGACTCCCTCCCCGGCTGCAAAGAATCTCAGGGTGACAATATATAACTCCTTTGACTTCTTCAACCATATTCAACTGTCCTTCCTAAAAAAAACATCAAAAGTATTCTGCATTTTCTCACAACTTAAACTACAACACAAACTGCCACCCTGCTCACCACCTTTTGTCCACTTATCAACTCACACCTCTTCAGACAGCACCTATGCCTCCTAGACATCAGCCAGCCGGAAGAACCTTATTCTTTATATCTTAGTATCCCATTGCTTTGTTACCGTAACTCTAGTGGGTGCAGTGTATCCACTTGTTTTAACAGAGTACTTAATCTTCTTCATGTACGTGTCAGTTAGTGGTTTGATCATATTCCAGGCTTGACTGTCTGTTCCTATATAGTCTGACTGAGGTATCTGCATTAAAACTTGGTTGGTTCTACCGTGTAATACCATGAACAGTATACCATCAGTACTATATGATCAACACAATACTAGGTACATTTTCCAAGGCCAGAAGTATTGCTTTGTATTTATCTAAGCAACAAGATTGTCAGTTGTCAGTTCCATCTGATTTCCACTGGGTCTGTATCATTTTCTGTACCTCTCTAAAATACATATTTGGCTGCTGTTGTGTTTTTTTGTGTAAAGTTTCCTCAAAGATCCATTCCACCAAATTTGATTATTTATTAGCATTTAGTTATTAGTTAATCCAAACAATAATCTTGTTGAGAACCTAAAAACAAAGCCAAGATTTGGTTTCAGTTTTAGTTTATGATAATAGCTCAACTGGCCAGGAACTGAATTTGAGCCCTCAGCAACAGGAAAATCTATGGAAACTGTACGGAAGGGCTGGTTCATTTCCTGCAGGAGTAGCCAAGAGCCTGTCACAGATTATACATAACTCATAAATAATTAAGCTCTGCAACATCCCCATTCAAATACACCAAACACTTCCTCACACACACACACACACACACACACACACACACACACACACACACACACACACACACACACACACACACACTATAAATGGGTTTGTCTGGTGTTTTAAAATATTGGCATAGTTCTCATATAATGAGGTTTGCAGACTTAAATATTTGTTTGTGAGAGACCAATTCATTGGGGGATGGTGGTTGGTTGCGTAATTGTGGACGATGGAATAAGAGAAAACAAAACAACTACGGCCATTTTGAAGAACTTTATTAAACTATTGTTCAATGCACATAAGTACAAAATGAAAAAAAAAGCTATAGTGACTCATACCCAGCAGAAATCCATGGCAAGCCAACCCCAGGAAATCATCCTGAGAGTGGGTCTGTCTTATTCCCAGTTGTGATCCAAAGGTATCGTGACTCCAGCATACCATTAAAATCTTACTGGAGCCGAAAGTAGTGTACACTCTGAGCTATGGGCCATGGCAGGGCAGTCAGTCATGGACCAGTGTGGAACTGCCTGGCATGGGTGGGTGCTGAGCTGCCTATCATGGGTGAGTGCGGAGCTGCCTGTCATTGGCCAGTGTGGAACTGCCTGTCATCGACCAGAATGGAGCTGTCTGTCATTGGCCATGGACAGGCAGTCTTTCTGAGATTAAAGCTACAGTCAATAAGAAGAAAAAGTAGCCCATCACATCTAATGCTTCCACCTGGCATTTACACTTGGCTGATATTCCGTCTCCACAAAAATTTCTTCGGAATGTTTGCCCTTAAGTGCCCGGAAATTATTAAAACAATCCGTCTTTAGGCTAGAATTGGATCTATAATTGTCACGGCACAACATGTAAACATTCTGGGGATAGTTTGCCTATTTTTTGCATGAAAAAAACAGTTCTCAGTTCTGTTGAGAATGTCAAGTGTTCAAAAGAGTCACTCGTACTCCTGGAAGTGGTTGTTCCCTGGCAAGTAATGGCAAAGAACAGCAAACAGAGATCAAGGCTCTTCTTGAAATTTGGGTAGATATCCATATTAAATCCCATAGAGTTTTCCATCCGATCAAAAGACTGGGCTTTTAACTGCACTACTGAACAACACAAAAATCGCATTTTAAAATCAGGGCAGTTCCTAGCATTAATTTTAAGGAAATTGTGTTATTTTCTTGTGTTCTCAGTAAAATTGCAGATTGTGTGGTGTGGAAGGGAAACGGAACAGATCTGTAGATGTTGCCCCTCAACACATTTGGTATGTGAGCAGTTTGCAGTGCCAGGAACCGTACTCAGGACACTCCCGTTGTGAAACATGTCAGGTTTACAATTACAAGCTTTCCTTTAAAAATTCTAACTTCAGATTCTGAGAACAGTCGTCCATTAACAAGATTTCCTGTGTCACTATATAGGGCTACATATTTGTGGTTATTGTTATAGCACTTAATATACACTATATAGGGCTACATATTTGTGGTTATTGTTATAGCACGTAATAATCATGTGATGTGAATCTAGCATTACTGACTGATGCCATTGAAACACACTGTCTATTTTCAAGTGAGTAATGGCTGAAAGTACAAGTATAAATTTTAGCCATGCCTCACCAAATCTAGAACACTCCAATCCTACTATATATGAATTAAGTTAATCAAAAACAAGCAGAAAGAGCTTGCCCATCCACAGAATTCCCACACGTCCCACATGTCATGTCCCCGCACTCACGGTGGTCTGCCAGGTTAAAAAAATATGCTGAAAATTTTAATTTAGTCTATTTTATACATGATCCATTTTCTACGGGATTCCCTGCTAATGGGGTCCCTGCAGGGATGACACTTACTTCCTACTGAGGCTGAAAGGTGATTAGCCACTGAGGAATCTTTACCCACCAGGCGTTACTTGCTGATGTGATGTCCAAAGATGTTTCACGATATCTGTGGCCCTTCAGGATTACTCTTCCCCTGAAGCCAGATTTCACTGACAGAGATCTTGCGTTAATGGCTTCCGAAAGCAGGGCCAGTTTTTAAGAATGTTAATGGGCCAGCTGTCGCGAGGTAGCGCTCATCAATGAAGCGCTTTGGTTTTTGTTGGTTTCAGGCTAATTGCCCCGCTGACGCGAGGGTTACAGTACCTTGTTTCATGTTACAACAGCAGTGTCTCTGGGATGTAAAACCTGCATCAAACTGAGTAAATGAATATTTGCATCTCATGGTGTGTGTATGCTGCAAAATGAGAATTTATTACATGATGCAAAATTATTTCTGTACTGTAGTCTACCATGCTTTTCTACAAATTTGATGATCTTTGTATGTCCTTGAGCCTACATCAGCTTTGCTGATTTTATGTACTGGCTGGAACCTGCTAAATGAATACAATGCAAACATGTGAATGAATAACAAGGTGCTATCATCTTCCATTGTATGTAATCTATAACTGTTTATAGTTGTTGATACACATTTTTGCAAAAAAACAATAGCAGCAGGAAAGACAATTGATGATTATTATACATAGTTTTATAAAGCTAAGGACGAAAGTAAAAAAACTGAACGACATCTTTTTCCCCCACAAAAGGGTACGTGAAAATGTTATACATATATACTGGTGGCTTGAATCAAAGTTGCGTAGACGTTCTCTATAATGGCAGAACACAGAGCTGAGACAGCTCTCCGGCCACCCCTCTCCTCTCCCTCCCCTAGCTCTACCGGATTCTCTCTTAAGACTGCCTCAATCTCAGCACACATGTGCGCTCGCTCCTGTTCCCTTCCTGCCGCATCCTCTCTAATGGCTGCAACCTCCTGGGGCCGGAGCACCAACTAAAACAACATCATTATCTGCTGCTTTCCCCGCCATTGCCAGCCTGCTGATGGGAAACAATCTCTCCACGGAACCCAGTAGTGGTTCCAACTTCCTGGCGGCCGTTTTCCACACTCGTAGACAAACATGCCCGCTGCATGATTCACGCTGAAAAGTTTTGACCGCTGGTTTTAATGGGTGCTGACGAGCTAATTGATTTTGTGTGAAATGGCTGAATTCCTTCACAGCGTATTGTGAGTCATGCAGGAAGGAAAGAAAAGGAAGCAGAACCACCATTTTCAAGCCATTTCTTTTGGACTGGGATTTGGACTAGTTGCAAAAATGTCTCTCAGTGTCTCCTCTCCCTCTCATTAAGTTTACATATCATGTTGGAATCTCGCCCCCCCCCAACCCCCCTGTATGGCAGATTCCTCAGACGCCTTTTCTCTGAGTTCCTGAAATACGATCTGTCAGTTTTTTTTATTCCTGCATTCCTCAATCACCCCCTCCACCCCCCCCCCCCCAAAAAACCCCCCCCCCCAGG
>JAOVYW010058258.1:7985-22768 GCA_025775045.1 Hiodon tergisus | reverse complement strand
ATTTTAATAAGGGTTTTAATTCTCGAGAGGAATGTTGTTAAAACGTATTAGGGCTTAATTGTAATGGATGATTAGGGGTGAAAATGTGTGCATTCCAGCTGCACCACTAGGTGTCGCCCTTATCACACCATGTCAGTTTGTTCTGCTAAGACTGCTCATGGCTGATAATGTGGGGCCAGCTGGCCCCGAAGTTTGCTGCACAAAGTGCTCAGTTTGGAATGGGTCAGTATTAATGTTTCAGTGTATTTGGGCTTTGATTACTCCCCAGGTATCGACGCAGCTACGACTCTGAGTTCACGGCCCCACTGGTGGCATACCATGTTTGGCCCGCCCTGATGGAGGGGGACATGATCGTCGTAAAGGGCGAGGCCGTGACCAGGAGGGGCGCTCTGGTAAACTCTCAATCGCTCACTGTGTTTTTCACCAGGAGTAAGAAATACACATTACAATTCACATGCTTCTGTTACACATCCAGTCCATGTGTGAAATCATGGTAAATACCTAAAGGGGGAATGCAATGTGAGCGGTACATATGGTATATATTGGTCCTTTGTACTGTACGGGACGCGGTAAAACACGGTAAAGGGAGTAAATGGCCCGTGCTTTGGGGACTTTTGCAGTGGAGGAGCAGAAGCAGGAGCTCAAGCCCGCTCCGTTCCCGTTCTGACAGCCCCATCCGGACTCTAGTAAGTTACTATGGCAACTGAACATGCCCCTCCATGGTCGTGGAGCCCTGCCCCTCAGTGCAGCAACTGGTGGCAAAACCACAGCACAGAAATAAAATTTTGACATTGTTTAGAGATTGTTCAGCCTCTCGCCTTTAACGGTGAATTAAGGTTTTTGATGTTGCCGGCGGTAACGCCATCCTCTATTACTGTGTCTGTCGGGAGATAAGTGGTGTCTCTCTTCTTGCCAAACACGCACACAAACCTGGTGGCCCGTCCACTGCGGATGAGGGTAAGTCTGCTGGAGACGACACAGGGACACGACTGTTCGAACAGAGACAGCACATTGACACCACTGACACAGCCGTGGCGCTAGCCCGATCACTACAGAGAGCGTCCGTCTGCAACCAATGATTTATCCGACTCCCATCTGTGAAATTTGCAGAAATCTATGCATTAGAACCTGTGTCGTGCAGGGGGTCACAAGTTGCAGAATAACTCTGTGCTCTCAACGTGTTTTGACGTGTTCTTGAGGGTTCTCTGTTCTCTGTGACAGAGACATTGCCGAAGTCGAAGCCCATCCCCGAGTCGCCTGTCCACCAGCCGCCTGTAAGCCCCAGACCCCTGACCACAGTCAGTCAGACTCCAGCAGATCTCTCACGGACCTCAGCAAACAATTATGTAGTGACCGCAACAAAAATCTAAAAAACATCCCCTTTTCAACCTTTTTGTAGAAAGTGCTAGAATCCTAGACCTTGTGTGTGGAGGAAACCCCGCAGGAATACTGACCTCTTACTAATTCAGGATTCATTAAGAGTTATTTTCTATTAGGAGTTTGACCGACAGTAAGGGCATTTGCATTAAATTTCTGAAACATATTTTTGACATTGTCCTTAATTGTTATTGATACGAGATTCATTTGTTGCTGAATTGATTACACGTCCTTAAAAAAATTTAATAATACGAATTAACTTCAGTACTCGTCTGCATCTAGAACCTAGAACTAGTTCAAACGAGCCTCTAATAAATAGAAATGAGTCGTTTGCTTTAATAATAATAAAATAATAAAATGCCACAGTACTGGACTGGGCACTCTGTACAGTACAGAATCGCAGAACAGTTGCAGTGTCGGCGTTTTCTGATTTCCATATGTGGTTTAGCACATTATTCCACAACTGTCATAACCAGTTTCGGACATCTGTCCCAATTCTAGAAATTTCCCTTCTCTTGACCTTAATTTGAAATTATCTGTATGTTTCGGCATTTTTCTGTATTTCAAATACATTTTTTAAATACGTTTTTATACTTCCTTTGTTGGGGGAGAACCCCTTTTGACCTGCACGGTAGCACTTTGTGAGGAATTTAGATTATAGTAGATGGTCACAGGATTGTTCGTTTTTTCTTCTGCTCAAAAAAAATACAACTGAGCATATATATAACTCATATATTATAAATACCGTATTAAATTTTAAGTGTTCCTAGATTGTTTGAAAATATGGGGACACCGAGCAGAGTAGTAAATCTGTTTCGGAACCCACATCTTCTTCTTTAAACACCGCAAACCTCACTCAAGCTAATCAATTCAGTGGGATTAAAGGTCAATTAAAGATTCGGTGGTCTATGTTGATTAGCATCGGTGCTAAACCTCCGGAGTACCTCACTAAACACCACAGCTGTTGTAATTGTAATTCATAATTAAGGATTTGAACGCACAAAAGCGAGAACAGTTATGTATTTGGGTGTTGTAGTCATTGTGGTACTATCCGGTGTACCGTTTACGTCTCGAGATCAAGATTTAAGGGAATAGACAGGCATCGCAGTCGCGTAACCGTGGTTTTATAACACAAAAAAACATGTGTTTTAATGACTTTTTGTATTTTTGTGTAGCAGCTGAATCTTTAAAAACATAATATTGTTTGATGGATAGGTCATACAGCCAATAAAATATTCACTGTGGAAAAATAAGCCTAAATCAAGGGCGATCTGGGGAAAAAGAAAATAAAAATATATTTTCAAAGAACGGCGCCTGTTCTGCTGTAATGATTATGATTTTTGTCGGTTAGAAACTACTAGAATTTAATTAATTCCATAGCTGTACCAAAGTAGAAGAGTGAATCTAATAACTGCTAACTATTTGGGATTGGAAAGATAATTCACTAATGTTTTTAAAAAACTTAAACCTATATGCATATGTGAGTTTTATTGTCTTGTCGAAAATAAGTATGAAACACTGTACGATTTCCAAAGTAACCCGAGTGCCTTTGTTTCATGGAATTTGAAAATAAAATAATTACAACCACAAACAAGGAATACGGACAATGCTTTGGGTAATTCTGGGAATTCTAGGACATTCCTCTTCCTCAGTAGCAATGCACAATTTTCTGTGCAAAGGCGGCTCCGGTCACCATGCCTCGCCCGCGGTCCTGCTACGGGAAGACCCAATTAAAGTTTTCTAAAAGTGGTTGAAACTGACGAGTCTGCCTGGAGAGCCACGAGAGCTAGAAAAAAAACCGATCCCCTAACCCGAGAGTATGATTTTGATGGCAACAAAATAGATGGACGGATTATCTGTAATAACTGAAACGCATTACATGGCAAAAGCTTCGTGTCAGTCATCAATTTAAATTCACTAAGCATTCGTTGCTTAGAAAAAAAACTAAAGAATCTGCACTGTGCGTGAACTTTGCAACTACCAAATGGCCTTCACGGGTCTTTATACCAATCTTTAGTAATTCAAACAACAGCAACTACATCTGGGTAACCGGACAAATAAATTCAATTCACTTAGCAGCCACCTAAATGACGGTGCTGCACGCAGTTTGTCCCGTAGATGGCACTGTTGATTCACGTATAGACGGAAAGTTTCGCGTCCTCTTGGAGAGGATTTGCCGTTATTCGCCCCCTTCTGATTTCCGAAGTACAGTGAGCTGCGGTAGGCGCCAACGGATGGCCTAGCGTGCAGTCGGATTCAGGGATGAACAGAACCGTGAAGAGGAAGATGAAACGCCCAGCGGTTTTCCTCAAACGTGCAAATTTCAGGAGCTTTTGCCGATGTTTCAGTGTTATAAACATAGTTTTAGATCTAGCGATCCAAAACGTCATCCGTTTTCTTTCGCAATCTGAACATTTTTATAGAAAAATAAATGGCAAAAGCTCGCCGGCTTGGGAGGGGTTCGCTTCTTACGGTTCAGCCAGGATTTCTTCATGTGGACAATGAGGTTTCGGGGGTGGAGGGGCTGTGTGGACATTCTTTCCGTTTGCAGTTCTTCGTGGCTGTACCTCGTTAAAATATCTTCGTTAACGAAGGACTTAGGGGCTGTGTTGCCCTCTCGGAAGTGTTGAGAAGCCTACTTGTACCCGCTAATTAACGCTCCTGAAGCCAGTACTGGAGGCTGCTTTACACTACAGTAGCTATTAAGCAGCGACGGCGAACCTCTCAGGCTTCCGACGTTAATTTGGAATTAGTGATATAAGCAGTCACATGTGGGCGTGACTTAAGGTCAAGCAGGAAGCCAGTTAAGTATAGATGGTAAGTGAGCTGGTTACAGAAAGCTCCAACAGAGTCCCTTTGGGTTCCCGGCAGGGATCAAATAAAGGATTGAGCCAGGCGCAGCTGTGGTCGTTTTCAGTACCCTGAAACATAGACCCCAATGATGCAAGAAATAAATATCTAAAGCTAGTTCAGGATAATTTGCTTTGGAATTAGTTTTGTTCTTGAATTAACTATAGTCTGCTTGTGGAATTCTGTAACGAGCTTTGCACCTCTCGCAACTGCACAAACACACTCACGGGACGCAGTATTCCCACGCAGCTGTGAAGCTCATATGTGAGTGATTATCTTTCATACCTCAGAGTAGCGAGAGTGACCAATCAAGGCCCACATCAGCAACTAGAACTCACGGTGTGGCTTTTAAAGTCTTAACCGCTACTCAAAACACATGGAAAGATAAACACGCTCCCTGTTCCTCTTGAAAAACAGAAATGGGCCATTTTTATTTAAACCTTTATTACCTTTAAAGCCCAATGTTCAAACCACTGCCCTACTCTGGTGTAAATTTTGTTCTGCAGCGTTGAGTGTCTGAAGAACTCTGACGGATGAGTTCTCCAGCTGTGAGCATCCCGGAGATATATCTGTGTATCCGTTAGAGGATGAGAAGCTGTTTTGCCTGATTTATTCGGGATTCTGAGACATTTCCAGTGTTAAATTTCCATGACTAAATTGCCTTATTAAGTTGCTTGGGTACTGATTCTCTATTACAGGTCAACGTACAGTTTTAGTCTTTATCAAACTTAAACAACTGGATGCACACTGAAGCAATTCAACTGTCTTCTTTAAGGGACCAATGTCAGATCCTTTTATTGGACTTGAACTTGCGAACACCTGGTGACAAGACCGGGCCTTGTGTGGGGAAGCCTGCATGGACCAACAGACATTAGGTTCTGCGCCCATGAGCGCTTTGGAGGCTTAATCCTGAGAGGTCCCTGAAGTATTCATGGAAACTTGGGAGATGTGTGCAACACGTATGACTAGGAAAATTCCAGTTAGGTCACAAGGTCAGGTGGTGGAAACTCTGGTCTTGTTTTCGTTTGTCACTGCCCTCGATGATAATGGGGATGTTGTTATTGGGGTTGTCCAACAGGGCGGCGATCCCCAGGGGCCACCAGGATGTTTATGCAGATGCGTCCCCTAAACCCACTCTACCCTGCTCCACTGCAGTCCCAACCGTGGCCCTTAGGGGCGGTCCCCCTCACCAGGATGAGAACTTAGAGTGTCTTCTCCAGAAGGACTGAACTGTTTTTGTTAGTTCCCAAAGTCCCTCGGTAGATGCCATCTGCCTGCTCTGAGAGGGAGAGACAAGCCTCTCCTCACTGAGTGGCATGAGATGGGGACTCCTTCTGCACAGCAGGCAGTCGACTCAAATGCAGTGTGTTCACCGTAGAACAGATGCGGAACGGCCTCCTCAGGTGTGATGACCATATCTCCTCAACTTCCGCAATCGGGGGACGGAGGAGTGCCAAACTTTTAAATAGGCTACCGTCAGTATGAATGGCATGTCTGGAACATCTCTGCCCAGCAGAACATGGGCAACAGACATGTACAGATCTTTAGGCTACATATCTATACATCCCTGTATAAGATATGTACACATTTGTACTTCAGTTCCTGGAGTCTTCTCCTCTTAAATCACCAAGAACTATGAACAATGATCTCCAAATCTTCAGGGAAACAATTCACATATGTCAAAAATTACTGGATACGTCCACGTGAGTGAAACTGTAGTTGGTGCTGAGGGAAAAGTTTTTATTATAGGTTTCTTTCCTTTCCAGGTCCGCCAGAGCTACACAGATGCTGCGTGGCTTAGACACTGGAATGTTGCAAAATGCGAGACAGTGTCCTCCAGTTGGTCGAGGCTCATCTGCGTCTGACAGTGAGAAGCCGGAGCGGCACCTCTCTCGCGTTTGATGTTCCCCCGTGGCTGTTTCCGCTTGTCGGAACGCGATGCGTTCTGGACGGCTCCAAGCGTTTTTCCTCCAAGTGGAAGTCGAGTGAAACTCACGAGGGTCGTTTGTATATATATCACAAGGCACCGTAAGGGCTTTCGGGGGAAGCCGAGGGAGAGGTCCACAAATCACGGAGTACGTGAACCGAAAGGGAACTGGATGAAAAGAACAGAAGAGAAGACAAATAAAAGTAGATGAGAAGTTGGAAGGAGTCAAACACCTCTGTCAAAATTACTGAAATATTAACGAGACCACACCGCAATTGGCAAGCACTCCTCTTTACAAGGCCTCACAAACTTGATTCAGTTTTTGTAGAGACTGGCTTAGCAGGGCCACATGGTCCCCCTTCATATCTCAATGTCACCATATCAACCCTGTGCTGGTCCCCCTTCCTGTGTCAATGTTACCATGTCGACCCTGTGCTGGTCTCACTCTCACCATGTCGACCCTGTCCTGGTCCCCCTTCCTGTGTCAATGTCACCATGTTGACCCTGTGCGGGTCTCCCTCTCACCATGTCGACCCTGTGCTTGTCTCACTGTCACCATATCAACCCTGTGCTGGTCTCCCTCTCACCACGTCGACCCTGTGCTGGTCTCCCTCTCACCATGTCGACCCTGTGCTGGTCCCCCTTCCTGTGTCAATGTCACCATGTCGACCCTGTGCTGGTCTCACTGTCACCATGTCGACCCTGTGCTGGTCTCACTGTCACCATATCAACCCTGTGCTTGTCTCACTGTCTCCATATCAACCCTGTGCTGGTCTCACTGTCACCATATCAACCCTGTGCTGGTCTCACTGTCACCTTGTCGACCCTGTGCTGGTCTCACTCTCACCATGTCGACCCTGTGCTGGTCCCCCTTCATGTGTCAATGTCACCATGTCAACCCTGTGCTGGTCTCACTGTCACCATGTCGACCCTGTGCTGGTCTCACTTTCACCATGTCGACCCTGTGCTGGTCCCCCTTCCTGTGTCAATGTCACCATGTCGACCCTGTGCTGGTCTCACTGTCACCATGTCGACCCTGTGCTTGTCTCACTGTCACCATATCAACCCTGTGCTGCTCTCACCATGTTGACCTTGCACTGGTCTCATTGCCACTGAAAACACCCTGATTCCCTCAGCTGCGGAACTCATCTAGTGCGGAATCTGAAAAGGGGGTTTGACTTGAGGCTGCAACGAGTGGCCAGCGAGTGCGCGTGTGTTCGCTGGGCGAGGCCGCTGACTCCCGGGGCTGTCCCTCCCTTCTGCTCTGTGATAGTCATTAAGCCTTCCCTCGCTCCCCGGGGAGGGCTCCGGGGGCGAGGTCACCGGAGCGGTGGCCAGAGACGGGCCGTCAGTGTGATTAACGGTGAGCGGGGGGTTTCCCCGCGGAGAGATCGCCGATCTCCGCGCGCTCCAGCGAGGTCAGAGGAAGAGCAGTAGTCTTCGGCCCACACTTCCTGTCTCCCATTGCTCAATCCTCGGCCAGTCCTGCCTTTTTGGGAGTAAACTATCTTTCTGGTCAGTTTAATACTTTCAAAAATGCTTAATTACTGTCTGTGACATTTTACGGTCATTAAATGCACAAATAAAGAAATTGTCGGTAGTAACCGTGGGCACACCATTCCAACGGCATGCTAAATGTAAAGCATATTATTGGGAGTGGCTACGAGGTAGGAAAATGGAACATTCCGGGTTTGCCAACTGAAAACCGTGATATATTTGGAAAACACAACTGAAATGAACTTTTTCAAGGAATGCCTGGCCCTCCTGCCAATCATTTAAATAAACATTTCTGCTGAGTGCGGCCCCAAGATGAAACAGGGTGGTGGCCGTGGGGATGGCGGTTTATTGCGTTTTTCAAAAATGACTATTCACACATTGTAAAAGCCAAGAACACCGCTGTGTTGGGTTTTATAGACTTTTTAAACACTTTTCTGTGCAACTCGGCAAGGGAAAACATGTAAAACAAGTATCCTGCTATTTAAATGACCTCAGCACCGACAGAAAAACCAAGAAATAAATCTATACCACTTAGAAGAGGTACAGATATCAGAGGAACATGGACACCAAGTTGGACTTACAGGAGAGAGTCCCCACCCCACCTTTCTCTGACTGCGCCTCCCTGTGGACACGAGCTGGACTCACGGGCCAAAAAGGCGGATAAAATAATTAACGCGAGTGGAGAGGCGTAAAATCTGTCATCAGTGTGTGGACGGTTTATTACTCACGCTACACGTTACTGATGCCAGCCACTCCCGCCCTCTCGAAATAAACACGGTCATGGACACATTCATTTTGTCGAAAGTCAAGGTAAGGCCCCATTTAGTCGCCTCACGGATTGGTTTACTCGCCTGTTTTTGCGCCCCTACCGGGGGGCTTAACGGCCCGCGTACCCTCGACCGACAAGGCAATGACCCACAAAGCAACCCGTGAAGAAATCTCGTATACGTGGATTCGGTTCGGCCTTTTTGGAACGTGTGCCGCACTGAAATGAAAAAAAGCAACCAACAAAAAATAAAAAAAACATCTGGGTAATTTCTTCTACAATATATAAAAAGCACCAGCCCATTATCCGGCGCGTCTGTGAGGGCAATGGAGTTTACGCAGGTGTGAGTTACGCTGCACTACAGCTCCTTTGGGACTCGTAACTAAGCGGTCTGATTTGAAATTCTCATGAAGCGGCCGGTCACATTGTGCCGGTCCTGCACTCAATGGGTCTCCGATGAACGCTGCGCCGTTTTTCCATAGGTGAAGTGGGAGGGGGTGAGGACTGAGAGAGCAGACCACATCTGGGGGTCTAATATTTGTCATTTGAAATCCCCGTGGGAGGGGGAGAGAGGGAGTAAACCGGGCAGCAAGCATTATAGGATGTGGCGTAATAGGCCGTGTCACTACGAATAAATATAAAACCGTTCATACTTGTGGTTTGTCTTCCCATGATGCCGACTCTGGGGTTAAAACAAAAGCTTATTGGAGCAGCTGCTAGAACCGTTTAGTGTGAGGAATATTCTCATGTGGAGGCGTGGAGCAGAGGGGCTACAGGAAAATCGCACGTACATTCGACACGTACGTGCGCATTCACAGACCTACGCGTGCTCAGAAAAACGCACAAAGTGTGTGTACACACGCATAGGTAGACATGCACAAAGGTTAAACAAACGTATCATATGGTATTCATGCAGTAGCATTCATACGTGTACCGTACCATAAAACACACTTGCACACAAACGCACTCTCTGAATACTTACACAAAAAACAACTCTAAAAAAGTGAAGGATCAATTGATAAAGTAAAGAATACAGAAAAGGAAACTACGTAACATGAAGACAGTGTTTTTTTATTTAATGGGATGGACATTCAAATCTGGGTTGAATTCAGAGGACGTTGACTTTCAGACTGGCCCTGACAGACAGATGAAGCCGACATCAGGAATGTGCCATGCAGACACAGACAGACACTCACACATATGTAGCAGAACCTCGCTGTGAACCAGCTCGCCACTGACAGCGACATCACTCCCAACAAGACAAGGCATTAATGATATAAGACATCTACACTTATCTAGCATCAGGCGTGTGCAACGCAGACTCCAGAAAAACACACATGCTCACACAGATCCTAACACACAAATAGAAGTTCTCTCCTATCTAGTATCCCTGTCCGGGCCAAGAATCAGGCATTTCCGGATGCCAGAGTCAGGACTGGGGGAACAGGCGAACTCGGGTCCATCTGCAGTGTAATTATTTTCTCTGGAATGGTGAGGTGAAAAGCTTCATTTTTGCTTTCTCAGTAGGCTGAGGATCCAGATCAATCTCCACCAGCTGCTCACGTGTGGCCTGTTCTGGGTTCTGGTTCAGGTTTGGGTCCCGTTGGGTGCTGGAGACTGAATGATACTGAGTGGTGTTGGTGTCCCTGCATGCACTTTTCACTATGGTTTTGGCATAAGGGCAGAGTTATCCCAGGATTACGTTTTCTCTGTAGAACACACAAGGAGAAAAAAAAAAAAAAAAAGATTCTTCGGGAATCGTAATGCAGTAGAAATGATTGGCCACTAGATGTCAACCTTGCATCGCGGAAATACAACCACTGAGCACTCGGGTCTATTGAGTACATATGCTAGTCTGTTGATCGGTGCCTGTGCCAGAATACATTTAGTGCCAGGTTGTAGCGGTTTATTCACAGTGTCTGTTCTTGTTCTAGCTGTGTGATGTTTTCATAGGCAAACTTCCCAAGTAAGTTCTGATAGTCCCTCACAGGCGAAACACGGCTCTCAGGAGAAGGCCTGTAAATCCCGGGCGGGAATCAAGGTAAGCGTTTGGCTCACACCTGAAAAAGTCCAGCGAGGTTTCAGCTCTGCTCCCTGTGGCTCCTGACAGCATTCATGTTTCACTTTAGACTTCTTAGGCTGCGGTTTCCCTGAAAGCTCCAGTACAGTTAATTTCTCTCTCCGTTTTTCTTTCTATGGTAGATTTGTCTATGTAGCAGAACTTGAGGCTGACTATGTAAAGACCGTTCTACTATTGAAAGGAGTTATGAGTTTAGAATGGGTTTTTTAAGCGCTGCAGAACCTCAGTTAAACATGCTTTGAACGTTCAGACCAACATGAGCACCATTAAAAAAATCCCTATTAATGTCATAATACTTTCTTATTAATACTTTCTGTTAATATGTGTATGAGACCATATATTTTGACACAGTTACTTCACTTGCCAATTGGAACACAAACATCTGAGCCGCTAGTTCAGTTCGTGTTGGGAAGTATTTTGACATTTCGACTTGCATGCTTTATGAGATACCGCTCCAGTGAGACACTCAGTGGATCGCAGTGCCAGGGAAAGTACAGTGTGAGGCAAACGCGAGGCGCTCAGTCAAAACCTGAGGTCCAAGAACAACAGGGGTGCATCCAATGAGGTCTTGTGACATCCTGAGTTCATGTGTGGCGGTGAAGGATCAATGGTGGGCGTGGTCTGTGTGTGGCGGTGAAGCATCAATGGTGGGCGTGGTCTATGTGTGGCGGTGAAGCATCAATGGTGGGCGTGGTCTATGTGTGGTGGTGAAGAATCAATGGTGGGCGTGGTCTATATGTGGTGGTGAAGCATCAATGGTGGGCGTAGTCTATGTGTGGTGGTGAAGCATCAATGGTGGGCGTGTTCTATGTGTGGTGGTGAAGCATAAACGTGGTCAATGTATGGCGTCGCGGAATGTGGAGCCTGGCAGGACACGGGGCCCAATCTCAGAGCATCGCAACAATTATCAACCTTTCACATTGTCATTCCTGATCGCCCCCCCCCCAGCCCCCAGCTGATCAGGATCTGGCCCCCACCCTCAGCCCCCCAGAGAAATTTCTCCCTCAAGTCTGCTGCTTATGAAAAGAAAATAGAGGAAAAGAGAGAAAGGAAAGTAACCGTGGTAACCAAAGCCCTTGGACCAGCGAGCTGTTTTACTCGTTTCCCCGGACGCACATTGGGACCTTTGTATTTCTACCATATGTCCAGACACAGTCATGGACAAAGATATGCCCGGGCCTCCCCTGACAACAACACTTATATTTTTATTGTTTCCTATATATGTGCATGCTATAATGAGCTGAAGTGTCCACTTCCCTTGGCTTTCCTGGCGCTGAAATGGGGCGGTGACTCACCCATGTCTTGACGCTTGACTCGGTGGCCTGAGCGTCCCAGCTGCGACAGCCCCCCCCATCCACCAAAAAACCTGGGCGTCGACGTCCTAGCGCTGAGGGACCAGAGATGTGCGTCAGTGGTGCCGTTCGACCGCGCGGGGTCAATGGGCAGGCTCTCACTCTCTCACTGCAGATTGATGCGTAATACGTTGGAGGGCATGGCTGAAGGCTCAGTGCTGAGGATGACAAGGCCTGCAGTGTGAAGCCAGAGAATGAAGGAAGGGGAGGAGTGATCTGGGGTGGGTGTGGCCAGAGTCAGTCCAGTACCAGTCAGCCTGCAGAGTCCTGCATGATCTGCTAAGACAATGCTACCATGGAGTTTGGACGTGGAAGAGTCTTGTAAACCCATAGAGGAGAGCCACTGGACTCAATCCTGTTTACATCCTGAATAAACTGCAGAAAATTCGATACTGTTGCAATTACATTGTCTCAAACGGATCTAACATTCTGTGTGGGAGCTCTGAATGCTCACATAAACAAATGTGCTGGAAAAAGTAAAGAATGAAACGGGATGACTGCTGCGAGCTAAATGGTCTTATGAAGACACCAAGGTGTAATGAACGTTAATCCGCTATAGGGGGCAATAAAGCCACAGCCTGAAAACAATTTTGGAAGGAATACGTTTCTCCAGTCACAGAGACTAAAACTTTACTGAAAGGATCCAGCATTATTCAACATATTCCAAAAAAAATACATCATAAGTCTGATGTATCAATCTAAAAAGATAATAATATAATTAAATTGGGAGTGAGTTTTGGACCAGGTTAATAGAGAGCGCAGGACAATGGCACACACACACACACGTGCACAACCCTGAGCTCACACACAGAGTCACATTCTTAAAGGGAATGAAAAACGGACTGCACAGACAAACCCATGATCACTCCACAGGAGCACTTTGTGTGTAAGCAGAATAGTGTTTCTCTCCTCTCCCACAAGGGCCACGCTCACACCCTGGCTGGTATACAGAGCTATGGTACGAAAAGGAGGCAGACCGAGACAGCGGCTCGCGGAGTGATCAACAATAGTAACATGCTCCGGAATTTTCCTGCAGTGCGTCCTGCTGTTTTTATTGTGCCCCAAGACCAAAACTGCGGCGGTTTTACTGGAATTTTGAACATTAAAAGCGATATAAATAAATTCATGAGTCAAGGGCACGAACTACGGTATTTTATCACTGAATACCGTGAAGGAAAAAACAGATAACAGGGGTGATTGTGCAGATAAACAGCGTCCATTATAACACGTCACTGGAAACATTTTTTTTTTTTTTTTTTTTTTTACAAACCGTGACATTTAATAGACGAATAGGGTCAACACAAATTAACTTCAAAGCAGTCACCAAAACCACTTCACATTTAGAAAAGGCTCTATATTGTGCACAGCATTGACACTGGGTTATGCGGCAACATTAAGATAAAATGTACCATGTGTATGGTTTTTATATAGTTACTCCTGTTATATATTACTTTATACATTGTAGTTACTCCTGTGTATATATTATACTCCTATATATAAAGTCTCAAAGACTCTATATGGAAACACAGGTTTTTGGTGTGTGTGCACAGGGAAATAAAGCAGTGTTAAACCGAGGCCAGGGTGAGACCACTGTTCGACTCAGTCAGATCTAATTTACCACAAGGGAGGCCTAGGACCAGAACCAAATCCCACAGGTTTCCAGGGGGATAGAAGCCCTTTCATTGTTCTGTCATTTGTATCCCAAGACACTGCTCCAGAGATGCCTTGATGCCAAAGCCCACGTTTCCAGCCGACCTAAACAGAGGTCGAGTCTAACGACCCCCCCCCCCCCTTCCTGGTGGCAGGAAGGATCAGTGGGAGGGACAGCTTAGGGTTCATAACTGCTGCTGAGATAACTCCACAGGAGTCACACCAGCTTATTCCACCAGAGGTCGCCCCAGCTCACCTGAGAGTGTTGAAGGAGACGGAGCCCTCGCGTCACACGTGCCCCCCCCTTTCTGTCTGTCTGTCTGTCTGTCTGTCTGTCTCTCTCTCTCTTTCTTTCTTTCTTTCTTTTTCTCCCTCAATTTCTGGTTGTCCCAGATCACCCAGAACAAGCGCCGCTCTGTGTTCCTCTCCCCAGGTGCTCCCTGCCCCAGGGGAGGTTTCTGATTCCAACCGCAACCTTTTTCACGAAGACTCCTGACACGATCTGAAACAGATAATCTAGCTCGACGGGCCCAAAATGCAGTCTTAGCAACGCACACCCCTCACCATAAATCCACAGAACAAAGCTGAGAAATGGATGTGGGGAACCCAGGAATTTGAGAAGGACCCGCTGTGCCAAGACTGCCAGTGTCCAATGAATCCAGGGAGTCAGGCACATGCATTTGCTTCTATAAAAATATTTACAGTCTAAGGTGGTCTTTGCCCGTTGCTAGGTGTCTCGGCAGTGCGGGATCATGGGAAATGTACACCTAAGTCAACTTCAGCAGTGCAGGCCCAAGGAAGACTGGAAAAGACTGGATCGTTTACAGGGCTGAGAGCAAAGAGTTTCCCAAACAGGAAGTTGGTAAATTAAACACCCTCCGGTCGGACCAGCTATATTTTATAAACGTTCAGCATCCTGTGCGTGTCCTGCAGGCCACCCGAGCTACCGTTATTCTCCCTCCCTCCAGGCTCCTGCAGGAACACCGTGTTCTTCACAGACCTGTGGACCCTGCCGGCCGAATCACCGTGATAAACAAACTCTCAGCCTCACTCTCATTTAACCTTAGTCTCATTAAGATACATAGAATAGAAAATGAGGGGCGTTACTCTCTGCAGGGATGAGATGAGAGCGTTCAGAGCTGATTGCCAGCGCCAAGTGCCGGCTGTGTGCAGATGTTTCGAGTGACCTCTCACCTGTGCGTGCGCGGATGTTTCGAGTGACCTCTCACCTGTGCGTGCGCGGATGTTTCGAGTGACCTCTCACCTGTGCGTGCGCGGATGTTT
>JAOVYW010058247.1:10000-12339 GCA_025775045.1 Hiodon tergisus | reverse complement strand
CTCGGCACTCAGTTGTCAGACATCAGTACTCAACACTCAGTCCTCGGCACTCAGTTGTCAGACATCAGTACTCAACATTCAGTCCTCGGCACTCAGCCCTCACTTCTCTCCTCCCCACATTTTAAATGTGTTTAAATGGAGATATAACCCACAGCACGTCACCTCCAATTGTACCATGAACACAATTGATCACACCTGGCAAAATCAACCGCTTCATCAAAGTCCTGAGGAGACCTGATACTGGGGGTCAGCAAAAACCGCCAATAAATAATTACTAAATTTACCCAGATGTTTTAAACATTTGCAGGCACAACTACACCATGACTACATCAGGTTACATTCTCATTACTTTTACTCTTACCCAACAGGATGCTTGAAGGAGTTTTTGGTTCTATTCACCATCAAAATAAAATAAAACTGAATCTTATTTCACAAATCAAGGGCTTCGGACATCGTTGTCTGGGGCTTCTAACCCAGTGAACAAACAAAAACAATGTTTACCTAACTGCAGACGGAGGAAGACCTCAAGCACTAATAATATCAATCCTGAACTACGAAAGTGCTTTGCCTCTTTTAGTTTTACCTTAAAGGAACACTTCAGCATGCAGCGCTTCTGTGTGACAGCGATGTTGGCTGTCTTTGACGGGTTGCTCAATGAGTTGATGTACAGTAGCGCTGTTCGACTGGCTCCAAGTAGAGGTTGCTCCGTGGGATTCCTGCTTCTGCATCGCCCTTTGCTCCACCCAGAATGCCCTTTGACCTTTATCGGCAGCTGTTGACGTCTGCAGGAAGCGAGGAATAACATCCCTCCCAGACAGCCGAGGAAACACGATCCTTCCAGTGCCGGTTCCCCTTTCACATGCGGAGAAGTCCATTTTTGGGCTCTTGATATGTAATTTCCAGGTTTTTTTTAGGACTTGATATTCGCAAAATATTAATATCTCGATTTTCTTTGCCCCCCAACCCCATCCCACCCGGATGTACTACCAGAAACATTTAATTTGCATCAACTTGTTGACTGTTTGGGTGTTAAACCCGCAGAACAGAAGCCTCGGTTGACCAACAAGGAATGGCCCCTGGTCATCTGTTTACAGTAAGATTTCCCTTTCTCGTGATGTTAGTGGTTCAATGGGGATGTTAGCCGTTTGATGGCGATGTTAGCAGTTTAATGGCCTGTGTGTGCCAGTTTGATGGCGATATTAGCAGTTCGATGGTGACATTAGCAGTTCGATGGCGATGTTAGCAGTTTGGTGGCCTGTGTGTGCCAGTTTGATGGCAATGTTATCAGTTTAATGGCCTGTGTGTGCCAGTTTGATGGCGATGTTATCAGTTTAATGGCCTGTGTGTGCCAGTTTGATGGCGATGTTAGCAGTTTAATGGCCTGTGTGTGCCAGTTTGATGGCCTGTGTGTGCCAGTTTGATGGCGATGTTAGCACTTCGATGGTGACGTTAGTAGTTCGATGGTGACATTAGCAGTTCGATGCCAATGTTAGCAGTTTGGTGGCCTGTGTGTGCCAGTTTGATGGCGATGTTATCAGTTTAATGGCCTGTGTGTGCCAGTTTGATGGCCTGTGTGTGCCAGTTCGATGGTGACATTAGCAGTTTGATGGCGATGTTAGCAGTTTGGTGGCCTGTGTATGCCAGTTTGATGGCGATGTTAGCAGTTCGATGGTGACATTAGCAGTTCGATGGCGATGTTAGCAGTTTGGTGGCCTGTGTGTGCCAGCTTTTTACCTTTTTTTTATTTCAGTGAGAGGCCTTTTCTTCCCACTCCACCTCCCCAGGGCTAGCATCCATTATCATTTCTCCAGGCCATGTATGTATGAAATATGTGTCTTCTGCTCCCCACCCCCCCAGTGATTTACAGGTTCGAATACTTAGCATGGACAGGGAGTGCTGCAGATCTAATGAGTCCCGCACGCACGACCTCGACCACTCAATCTCAGAGGTTCCATTTAAGTCCCCATTGTGGTGGGGTGGGGTGGGGTAG
Source organism: Hiodon tergisus (assembly GCA_025775045.1). Taxonomy (NCBI): domain Eukaryota; kingdom Metazoa; phylum Chordata; class Actinopteri; order Hiodontiformes; family Hiodontidae; genus Hiodon; species Hiodon tergisus. Next base: position 10,349 of record JAOVYW010058247.1, on the reverse strand, counting down.
GTTCGGAGGGCGGGGCATGTGAGAAACTCCCGTTCGTCAGGCCTCCATAAAGGTCACCAGATCATACAGGCCAACCAGAGCCACCGTTCCTCGACTCAAAGGTCTCTGATGTGGGACACGTACTTTCTCTCAGCGCGCTCAATGAGGGTTGAGGGGTCGGGCTGGCGTTCAAACCGCCAGAAACACACATACGCCATACTCAAGAGTTCTGGAAAAGAAAAAAAACAGACCCGGTTACACCAGTCACAGGTGTCACAGTCTGTATGTCAAAACCACCGCACATGCAAAAACAGATGTATATCCCGGTCTGTAAATATGAAAGGGCTATATACCTATATATGGTTTCATT
>JAOVYW010058247.1:0-5000 GCA_025775045.1 Hiodon tergisus | reverse complement strand
ACGGAAACGGGTAGATTTTTAAGGATCTTTGAAGATGATGTATTTGTGTGGTCACATCAGTTTAAATAAGCTATTTTCCTCTAAGACATTCAGATGCAAACTTCGAATTTTAGCCTGTACATGTTACAGCTACAGAAGTGCATTGTCGTATGCATACGTAATTAACGTTATTTACATGACGCTTTGTTCCCAAACACTTCTTACAAATTATACATTTTAGCGCGTGATACGTCAAGAATTTTACATGAAGTTAATGCTGACAAAAAACAAACCCACGATGTTTCATTTTGATCTGAAGTCGCAGCCGACAGTAGGTTCCACATTGAAGGCTAAAGCGTGTTTTCTACTGATTATTCCAACGTAGACACATTTCAGCACGCTGGCCAACAACCTCAGGGAGTTTTGTAAATCATTTACCTCCATCGTTGTTGTGCATTGCAGTTTTAGATGTGAATCCAATCGTAAATACATTTTCGAATAATTAGGCTTTTTTATTCCGACGCACTTTGTCTGTTTTAATTTGTAGTTAAATATTTTTTGTGATAGGCCATGTATTGGATGTGGCTCATTTATTTGCCCTTCGTACACACTTTCAATAACTTGAATTTTAATTATAACACCAGCATCAATAATAATAACGCAATAAAACAGTAGTAGTGTATTTTATTTATGTCTTCGGTTACACGTAATCTTTGAGACGAATAACATGTTTATAGTAAAATATTGAGGATAATTTTTCTGCTCCTAAACATATTATAAATATTAAATATTAAGTATTTGTACTTAAGACGGGCAGACCGCAATACTGTGTTTGACCTAAAAAATCAGCAAATTTTTCATTATTTACTAAAACATGTCAGTTAATCGGTCACTAGCGTTAAAAAACAAAAAACAAACCAAAAATGCTTGGGTAAGCAAAGAGACTTGCTAAAATTAATTAAAGTTAAAGACAGCGGATTCCTAGTCTCAGATTTTGCCCTGGATTATTGCTTTTAAACTGATGAAATTAGATCCTTTCCATTGATTCGCTTCCTCGTTCTAGCCTTAAGAACAGACCCCAGTTTTAATAATTAGACGTAATGGAGGCATAATGCTAGGAGGACATTGATCTTAAAGTTTTGGTATTGGTCGGAAGATTCGCCACCTGGAACGACAGGACGGTTAAAATAAATAAATAATAATAATTAAAGAACGATGCAAATCTATAATTGCAAAAACATGTTTCCTTAATTTAAGATAATCAATTATTTTCACATGTTAATTTGTTTGATAATGTAACCAGCAGGCCTAATTGCTATGACCTGCAACCACACAAAAATAACAATATTATACATTTACATTTAAGAGCTGTGTCACACAAAAAAAAAAACGTGATGCATTAAGAATAAAATCAAAAAAGTTTGTCTTACAAAAAAAAAAAAAACTCGAAAATTGAAGCTTCGGATCGATTGCAACTCTCGAAATTTTCGAGCGTATCCAAATTTGCCACCAAATACACCATCACTAATGAAGCTGGTCACTTCTGTCGGATTTTGCTTCATTACAAAAAAAAAGTCTGCAAAATTTATTTCTTGAAGTTGGTTTGGATTTTTATTTTATTTTGTAATTTAAGTTTATACTTCATTGGGCGACTCTACCACTCTACAAAAAAGACAATAAAAATATAATTAATGAATATTACGATAAACTAAATACAAGTAATTACACGTGTCAGTTTACAAATGCACGTTTGCCCACGGGCTGTTTATAAACATAAGTTAATAGTAAAATCTTTCCCAAAAATAAACTTGTCATTTACGAGGAAATCCGCGGATTTACGGTAGGTTCAGAGGTCACACGGCTATTTGCAGGCAAGTTTAAATTCACATTGCACAATGGTTTTCACCGGCGCCGACAAGACAAACAAGACAAAAAAACAATAATTTGTCTTCTGGCAACTAAACATATCATGAGAGCTGTTCAAGGAAACGCAATAAGATAATTTTCTTTACATTCAACAAAAATAGAACAGAAAAATACAACTTAAAAAATTTATTAAACAGACATTCTAAGGAGACAATGTTTATGAAGAGCTTGGTTTGAGTTTAACTGTTTGTGGAAACGGTTAATAATGACCGGTTTCTCGTCTATATTTTAAATGAATTTCACTCGAAACAGTCATTCACACTAGGATTGAATATTGTACGCAACCCTGTAGCTCGTTAAAATTTAGCACCATTAAAACTATAACTTTACCAAAGCGCACACGGTTTACGCACCTATAATCGCAGGTGTTAAAAAATAGTCTATATAATCAATACAAATTCAACCAATTAGAGCTTAAATTCTACCATAAAATGAAACTCTAAAATATGGCCATTAGACGAATGCAACTTTTCAAGAGATTTATGAAATTAACAAAAAAAAAATCACATTTATTTCCTAATGTTCGGTTCGGAAACCATGAAAAGAGAACACGGGGACATTTCAAAACTATGCACAGGTTGAGGGAGTTTTAGCGTTGACTTTTGCATGACGGTTGATGACAGAAGGGTGCTTCCATAAACTGGCGCAGAATTGCCACGGCTCACCCCAGCCTGTGTCCTGCAACCTCTTTGCCTTGGCGTTACTAATGCATTCTTTCCCTTAGCCAAAACTGCCTTGAGGTCTCATTTCATTCATCAATTCACCGTCATGTGTTTACGAAAGGTATAGCAACACTGCAAGGGAATATGTGTAGTCCGCTAATACATATTTGCATTAGTCGTACCTAAATGCAATGCAAATATTGATAATAAAATAAATTTACCATTAAAATATCAAAATATTTCCCAATACATTCCGTTTTTTTTTTTTTTTACCACAACACACTAAAATGTAGAATAACACGAAACACTTTTTTAAATGCATTTTGGAGTTTATAAATTAAACGTTAATTATATTTATTTAAAAACACAGAAATGTTTATATAGGACAGTGTTTTCATTTAAACGTTGTGTTTACTGAAAAACACGGTTTAGAACGAGAACAGAATTAATACTTTAACTGTTTTTTTTGAGATTGTAGTGAAATATAAATTTTTCACAACTACCCTATTTTTCTTTTTTTGTAGTTTAATTAAACAATAAAACTAATTACAAAAAAGAGTGTCGTCCTTTAGTTATTCCTTTAATCACGTGTATTTCCATTTATGTTTTATTATTATTTAATTTGGGTAGTGAATTCAATGAATTACTTTTTATAAAATATAACGATAATATCAGAAGTGTTATTTTTTGTTGAATAGTGACTTATACGTGTTGGCATATATTTTACTACGTTCTTATTAGTATATTTTATATGATAATGGCCACCATTTAACACACAAATAACAATGTAATTTCAGATTCGCATTAACAACGGCAAACTTATTATGATGTTCATACCTCTTCACCTACTCCATTCTGAAGGATGAAAATTATACGATAAAACGTTGAAATTAACTAATATAAACTTAATAAATGTAGGGTAAATAACTTTAATTAACAAGAAAAACGCCGAGAACAATGATTAACTTCCTATTGTTATCTGTATATGATATATGAGAATGGCTTTGAAATATAGTACATTATGAGTAATATTAAATATTAAAACGAGTTCGAGAACAGTAAAACATAAAGTGTGTATTTTCGTTGCCTAATTAAAAATTAATTGGCTATTGAAATGAACCCCCTAACTCTACAATTAGCGATTTCTTCTTTAAAAGTTTAGATAACAATTGTACTTTTTTAAAATTGATTGTTTGTTTGTTTTTTTCTTCTTCAAACTTGACAGAGTTGTTGGTTTCTATAGCAAAAGATAGCTGGCCGGAAAAGCAGCGAGTCCTGGGAGCTATCGTGTGAGAAGGTGACGGAGATGTTGAAGAGGTCATGACCCGCGGATGACAGCTTCTGCTTGGGGCTTCGTGCTGTATTCAGCACACAAGCCTGGTCCGTTTTAGGTGTCTACATACAGGCAGCCCTGTCATTGTCGTCATAAAGCCCCCCCCCCCCAAAAAAAAAAAAAAAAAAAAACCTTGGTGTGCAGGTTTTATAAAAACTAAACACGTAGACTAAACTGAGGAACTGAATACATTCGTTAAATAAATCTAGATCCAAAAATTTAAATATTATGCATTCTTCAAACAAAAATGTCTGCATATAGGTTTTAAAACCTAGATAAATTCATTGAACTCATTAGAATATACATTCGAAAGATTTTGCTAAATTTTTGAAAGTGAATTCAATATAATGTTTTATTCAGTATTATAAATTTTTTAGCATACAGTAAAATAGTTTAAGCATAAAGTGACGTATCAATGTACAATCATGGCAACACGAGGGAAAGAGAATCGCTAGTTAGGTGTAACTGAAATATTTCTTTCTTTTAAAGTTAATTACAGCTGCTTTACATTTGTGTACACTCGGAAAGTCCTAAGAGCAGGTCAATTATTTTCTGTTCCTTGCAATTACCCCGCATTGTCGATAAATGTGCACTACTTACGTAGTGGGTGAGTAAAAATAACTGCCCGCGCGAATAATTTTAAATAACTTAATTTAAATCTCACGATATATCGGAAACGGCCGAAAACGTATATGTTAAACTCTAAATTAAAATATTCAATAAATAATTTAATTCATTTATGTTGTGTGCACTAGCAAACGAGAAACTCTGACTTTGTTGCAACAGTAGCTTCGGATAGTCTTATTTTCTTCCGCGCATACAACGGGCCTTCTTTTGAATGAACCTCTTTATTATGTCCAGAGGCCGGGGATTTGTGGCAGCGGCCACCTTTTATCCTCCTCTCTATGGAAACCCAGATCGCGAGGAGAAAAATGTGAGTCTGAATAAAGAGAATCGGCACAAGGAACGGCTCGAGAGCAGCATCTGTTACACTTGGAAACTTAAACTATCGACAAGGAAGGACAGAAGGGGGGGGGGGGGGGGGGGGGGGGGGGGGGGGGGGGGGGGGGGGGGGGGGGGGGGGGGGGGGGGGGGGGGGG
>JAOVYW010058236.1:0-20820 GCA_025775045.1 Hiodon tergisus | reverse complement strand
TAACGGCAGCTCTGTTGGTTTCAGTCTGTGCACTGTAACGGCAGCTCTGTTGGTTTCAGTCTGTGCACTGTAACGGCGTCTGTTGTAACATGACCCCCCTTAACCCTGTGCTGACCTTCTTGTAGGTGGTCTCCCCCGTAGGATCAACCCCCCTGTGACCGATGGTCTTCTTCATGTTCTGTGAGCTGCTGGAGACGCCTTGCATCTAAGAGAGTGATAAAAGGGCAGAGAAATGAGGACCATTCAAAAAAGGAGAGGAAGGATTCAACCGGGAATATTGTATGTGTATGTACACACAGCCTATTTGCTGGTTTTGAGCTTGTTTTCATCAGTGTCTGACATACATTCTCATTTATAATTTAACTATTTAAAAGGCATGGGGATATATAAAATCTGCAGAGCCTACAGCTCATAAGGACCAGCGTTGCGCACCACTGCTTTAAGGGAACACGGCTAGTATTACCTAAAAATAATTCAATCGAGGGGAAATTTTATTTTTGGGACATGGTTAAGAGCTCAGGAAAAAGTAGTTTGGTGATGAAAATGCTGGAGGACTACCAACCAGTGTGGCTGTCATTTATACAATTTGAATGTGTTGAGGTTTGATTTTTTTTTTTTTTTTAAACGTATGTATTTATCACAGCCAAGGAACAAGTACACTGTGTGACCACAGAACTGATCTACATTCAGCATTTACGTGCAGAGATCCTCATTTTTTACTTATCTGTTAATGCATCTGAGCACAGTTTGTTAACTCAATCAATTTTGGGCTAAGGAGCGACGTATCCTCACCCGTCACAGCCCACTCAGCTCTGTTCCATTGTGACACATTCGTTTACATATTCTCTTGCACTAGGCCTGGTTTACGGAACAGTTTAGCAATGCTTTTCTGACAAATCTCAGATGAACAAATAAACAAACTAAAACCACCCACCCATACACACACGTACCGTGTTCTGTAATTCACCCCCCCGCCAAAGAGAGCATAATACTGGAAGTTACCAGGAAAACAGGAATTTGTTTTAACTCTAACACATCTCCTGACAAATACAAACACACACTGATCAGCGTTTCTTACCTCCGAGAGTGCTCCCTTCCGAGTCCCAGTGGACCCTGCAGGGACAGACATGGGAAATACACTTGAGCCTATTCCCTTGCCATTGATTATAAAGCTTTATCTTCAATACAAGTAGTTTGATTTTTTGGCATTTTCTTCGACATCCTTGCTTGTTAACATCCTCTCTAGCTCGAAGCAAGTAAACAGACTTATGATCAGGCCATTTGACACCCTAGACAAAATAGTCACATCCATTCAATGATTGTACTCAGCATGTTTCCAGAACTTTTTAAATCAATAATAAAATGCTAAGCTTTCCATTGGAAGAAAATTTCTGAAAATGGTGGCCTAATCACAGTACTAATGGCTGAAAGGCCAAATGTCCTAAGCCCCCCAAGTCTCTTAGAATAAAACTGAAAAATACTTTTTGCCAAGAAAAAGTAAAAGGGAACATACAATTCAGTTCATGGGTGCAAGACTCCAGATAGTATTTACTCACATTACAACAACAAGTAAAGAGTATAATTGAGTTCAGTATGAGACTCAAGTAACTAAACCAGTTCAGAAACTATAATGTGTGGGCAGGAAGATAAGTTAGGGCCCACCCAAAACACAAATGCATCCAGGGTATGCAGGTCCCATGACCCAGACATACCCAACAAGTTTTTATATCTCATTGACACAGCTCCACCAATAGTATTTCTCTCTTTGCCAGACAGCTTTACTAACTACATTTCTACCCAGAAAGCACAAGAGGGTGTTCCGTCTATATAAACAGTTGTCTATAGTCTATGTACCCAGCACTATAACACCATGGTACAAAATGCCTGGAGGATTCACAGAGCAGAATAACAGGGAACTTAAAACAAGAACCCACCCGCATATCAGGAACTAGTGTGTTGGGCTGATATTACAGGTATTTAAATCTAGGTGCAAAGAACTAAGTTAAAGTTCTGGTGGGTACCTCAACTAACAACTAGGTCTGACAAAATTGTATGAAGAACTCCTTATACATCAGCACTGGCTGATCTGAGAAACATCAAATTGATTAGCCTATGCATTTACAGAGCTCCGCGTGCAATAATGAACTTGTCTGATGACTAGGGCGTGTCAGTTGAAATGGAAGGAATGCATCTCTTTCATCGTTACATTAACCTTTCAAAACAAATGGATGTTTTTCTGTTACTCTTTTCCTCTCCTAAAACAAAAGCAGGCCTGCATGTCAGGGCCAAGCTGCTGCAACAAAGATACAAGGCCATCTTGACAAAAAATCTTGACATCTAACAAAGAAATACTAGGCTATTTAATGCTATAAAAGCTGTTGTCAGAGGGTCAATTATACATTTTAAGAATATTAAATCACTCTCTCTTACACACACACACACACACAAATTGGAGTGCAACACTACCACACAGCTCTGTGATAAACAATTCTCCTCAAAAATTGTGTCCTCAAAGCTGTTGGGCAAAATGATAATTATATGGTGGATACTTCGTGTTAAACCAACCACTCAAGCCTGCATGTTCCTGACAACCTTCTTTGGAGTCCTTGATTCAAAATCAGGCCAGAGACCAGAATGTGAAACCGATCCCACTGAAATTGAGGATTTTATCAACCATGTTTTACTTTTTACGGGACAAGCAACACAAAAACTACAGAACTGGTGTCCCACACTGGACACCATACAAAACAAGGCCAGATCAAGAGTGTAGCGGTAGGTTTTCTGTACTGAGAAACAATTTAAAGACTCATAAGAGATTATGAGAATCCAACTTCAATGGATACAAACAAAAACATCATGCAGGGTTACCAACCACTTTCTAAACTCAATATCAAAACAATGTTAATAAAATACGTAAGCGATTTCAAAAGACTTAAAAAGACGGGAATCCACTTGCATATTAGTAGTATGTGGCAAACAAACTGTAGAAAGGTCTTAAAGCTATATGCTCTAATAATAATAATAATTATAATAATTATAAGTTCATAAACTAGGCGTCACAACTATGGTCATTCTCATGTTTAAAAATCGTATTAATTTTTTTTTTTTTTTTACTCAAACTGTATAGTTAGTCACAAAGCAAAAAGTTATGACTGTGATCGTTAGCTGAAAGAGAAAGTAGATTAAATGTATCCATTTACATTACAAATCTATAATTTTGGGGACAAGGTGAGATATACAACGAATACAAACCAAAACAATTAAGTTAGCATGCTAGCTAACTGTGTTGACAGTCGATGAGCTTGGGTGTAGCTGGTAAACTAGCGAGATCAATGGAAAATTACGTTTCTTTTCCTAGCTAAATTTTTCGACTTAATGCCAACTGTCACTTTAATCGTTTTCCATATTAATAACGTTATAACTTTATATCTCAAACCTAACGAGTGAACTCAACAGTGTTGTTGATAGCTACCTGTACATTCCGGGATAACAATAAATAAAACATTTTTTCGACAACTTAAATTTTTTTCATTGCTATTGTTGTTTGTATGTTAATAGCTAGTCAAGCCTCTTCAAAATATTAAAACAGCTCGTTAATACAACGGAAATTCACTAACATGTACAACAATACATTTTCCCTGAAAATTTTCTATAGTTACATTTTATCGCTTAAATAGCTACCTGTGGGAGCCGTCGACCCCGGATCAGCTGGGCCGGCTGTCGCCATGTTGGTTTCCCCTATTCTAGTAGGTATAGTCAAAAAATGTTTTCTCCTTAGTCCGGCTTGATCCTCACATCAAAGCCAAGGCTGCAGACAGTCTGTCTACCCCCACTAGTTAATTTAACCACTCCTCTCTACGGTCCTTCTTTTCAATTAAAAATACGTTTAGTAACAGAACCATAAACTCATATTATTATTAAAACACAAGCTACCTAGAGAATTCATCAGAAAGGACTGCTCACACAGTACCAGGAAATGTAAAACCGAACAAGAAACAATTGCTAAATTTGCTAAAAGAAATTAAGTAGTAGTAGTAGTAGTAAAAAAAAAAAAAATTAAGATCTTCATCTTACAAGCATCTTTTTTTTCCAAAAGATAAAAAATGAAGGTATTACGATTCCCTTACTAAAACTGTCTCTTACGGCTCTTACATGCAGTTACGGTACAGCATAACAACTTGACACGCGGAAAGAAAATTGCTTCAAACACTCAGCGCTTCTCATAGACCTAACCTATTTCAAGTATAGTCAACGTAGTTTTGCATTGTTTTCATAAGTGATAATATATTTAAAATAACATGCTTTTACGAAGCGCAAATAATAATTGATAAATAATAAACACAAATAATAATTTACATTTGTTTATGCTGCGACTTGTTTTAGTTAACACAGCAAATTTCTTGGGGTTCAACTAAAATAACAACAAACTCGAGAAGCTGTGGGGAGTCGTGCTAACTAGTACTGTACTATCTCGGGATCATCCTCTGTTTCGGAAAAAAACAACTCCGGAATAAATCAATGCGCGTATAACTTTACTCGGTATTTAGTTAAATGATAAATCTAATTTTAACAATGCGTTAGATTTACCAAGGATACCAAATATTTACCAAGGATGTTTCGACTGCATTTGGTAATCTGAAGGCAGCTGTGGGTGTATTTATTTTGCTCGTCGATATTGACAGGGAGGGAAAGGAAAGGAACGTGGAGTTCTCTAAAATATGTCAATGGAGGTCGACACAAGATATTATAGACAGAAGTGACATTCAGATACGGATACATATCACTGAACACACCAGTCATGGTCATGCTTTCATTTAATTTAGCTTCTCTTCCCGCATACTCTAAGCTTTACCTGCATTATTAGTACAGGAAGTGCAGGTTTATATTAATTTTTGGTTATGCATTGAAGTGTATTTCTTCTTAATTTATTATTCATTTGATACCTATTTCATTTATTTATTAAAATAAGTTACGCAACACTCAATGCCCCCAGGTGAAAAATTGATGCTCACTTGGAGTCAATTCCTGGTTATACCACCTTTAGCAGCAATAAACGGCAAACCAAACACTTCTTGTGCCTAATGAGCCTGAACTGCTCGTTTCAGGTCCTGCCACAATGGGGTAGGTCTGGACTCTTGACTATTCAAAAAACCTTCTTTGAAACACAAGGTATTATGAATGCTTGGTTACATAGAAGAACCCTATAAACCTATGAATTTCTTATTTTTAAACCATACCGAAGCAGACTTGCTGGGTGCACTAATGTGCCACGCAGCCATCACTCTGACCGACACGAGGCACCGGGCATGGTTGAAGAATCCTCTCTTTTGACAAGCTCTCACTTGGGGTTATGACCTGATACCTGTTCCCACGGGACTTCTATTTTTTGACTGCAAACAAATAATCCTCTTCCTGTACCGAGTCATTTCTCTGTGTAGCACGGCCACATTTGGACCCACCTGGAAAAAACACCACCCACTGCTTCACACATTTATCCGGTGGCAGCACTCTGGTGTCCATAAGGGTGGGCCACGTTTTGTACTCGTAGGGCTCCCATCCAGCAGGTCACTCTTGGAAGTGAGTGATGTTTATCATGCGGCCAACTCCAACATGCATTTCAGTTTTGATTATTGATTTCATTGGAATAGATTCTTATGTGTTTGCAATTCCAAGGAAACAGAAGTTACAGAACAAAACAATATTTGACAGAAGTAGATAAATGGATGTTTCAGTTCAAACTAAAAAGACAGCACCAGCACTGTTTTAAAGACATTAAGGCATAGTAAAACATCTCCGGAGCTAATATGGAGGTCTGCCTTACTGAGTATAATCCATGCACAAACAGGCTTTACATAGATTCAAACAAATTGCCAGACTTGAGCACAGCTGCGTCTGTGATCTAAAACACAAGGAAGTTCAAAATGAGACAAAACAAAAAGTAAAAAACAAACAAACATTTATTTTGAAATATCCCAGTTTATTTCAATATCTGCGAGATTACAAAATGGTTGTGCTAAACACTCTTAAACACTTCTAACAGAAATTCACACCATAACTATGAACTACATTGTACCAACTACGTGTGATTTATTTACTAATGGATATAATAACTGTAATTTAAACAGGTTAATGATGGATTACGTTGATGTTGCAACATGGTTAAACAAGTTTAGTGATGTTTAGTGATGAAGTATTGTGTTTCTCAACAAATTTAATCGTAAAACAAATTCCTAACTATGTGGCATTATTAAAATAATTGTAATGCTAATATTTAACTGCTTTCAAATGTCACATTAATTATCCAGATTCGTTTTAATTTGCAGTTATGAATCAAAGTACAAGCAATGATTGGCTTAATAAGGAAAAAGGTGGGGGAGGAAGGGACAAGGGCCAATGTTAACTGAGTTAATTAGCACAAAGCTATCATATAAAAGGCAAAATTAGTCCTACAATATCAGGGTGCGACAAAAATGAGTCGTTAAGAGAAATCTCAGACGGGTGGTTGTTCTACTGTTACGAAAACACCAATAATTTGTGTTTTCTGACTGCACTGTATATTATTTGAGCGCATTTTATGTAAGTAGTTTAAATGATTAAACTTGCTGCGTGTCACTGTGTAATTAAATGCACAAGTCACCGGGCGCTTTTGCAGAGGTGGTGTTTCATATAATGTGGCATTGTGCCCCTTAGGTTAAAGAACTTGAATAAATCATTTTTAATTTCTAATACTGTAGGCCAAATTTCCTCCATTCTTGAAGTTTACTCTCAGTGTCTTGATATATGAAGCCCCAGATCTTGCCGGTTTTTAAAGTGTACAGAATTTGAAATGTTTCTTTTTAAAGGGAAATAGAAAAAAAAACTGCTCCATTATCAAAGTGATCCCTGGTAAAGTTGACATTTACTGCTGTTTTTACCCAAATACAGATTTCTCATCTGAATTCCTCATCTGAATAACCCACTGATAACCCGAACTGATACTGAGGACGCAGAGACGGGGGTGTGGAAGTCAAGAGAGAGGGCACTTCTTTCTCCGGAAGTGGGGGGAACGAACTGCGTTTTTAATGGCCTCCGCCACCATCCCAGAGAGACAGTTGTTGTAGCTGTTGAATGGCCTTAGGCAGCAGTCAGGAAAAAGGGCAGACATCGAAGGCTCCTCAGTCATGCACATATTCTCCCGGAACTCATTCAGCTAGAATGAACAAAAAATGGTTTTGGTTCACGTGCATTAACACATATCAGCCCTCTGATATATATCACAAATCTCATTTTAAAAAACATTCAGCAACTAATATCTTCATTAAAGCAACTTCAGACTTTTACTCCAAGGTACAGTTCCAACCAGCTTTTTGAATCCACATCGTCTGCTGTTGAGAACCATTAACTACTTGTTCACAATACTAATGCTGCTGCTCTAATTGACTGCTGTAGTTCTGATCAATGAGAGCTTGAATTAATATTTCCCAGTGGATAAGATAAGTAATTTGAGTAATATATCTAGTAATATAATTCTTATCCTTTTTTTAATTTGAATTCACAAAACAAGCTGGTCAGTGTAAATAAGGATATATGATAAACACCACTAAGGAATGTTTTTTTAAAGGCTCTCCACCCAGTCTGGTGAGTGCTATACATTCAGTGCAAATGTAGCTGAACTTCCTGACTTCTGTCAACGATAAGTACCCACTACTCACCTTAGCCTGAATACAAACTCTTTCCAGACCCCTGGGTAGGAGACAGCACTGACTCGCAATCCTTGGAATAGGAAGTTGAATCGAGTCCCTGGCAGAGAACACGACTATTATTTTTCAAGCACTATACAACACTGAAACTTGAAATCAATTATTATAAGGTGTAATTGTTGGGAAATATTTGTAAGACAGATAATAAACCGAAATATGTTGCTTGCATAAGTATTCAACAACTGTGCTAAGGAAACTCCCAGTTTACACAGACAAATTTCCCTAACAACAACACAATTATCTTAACATTGGTCTCCACCTGTAAACCATTGAAGTTGCTGTCACATTTTCTGAATAAAAACCCTACTGTTGAAGGATCATTGTTTAGGCTGTGAATCTGAAGGAAAATGAAGACAGTTCTACGGAAGTTATAGAACTAATACTAAAATGCTTAGATTAGGAAAAGGGTACAAAATGATATCCAAGTGTTTGGACATCCCAGTGAGTAACGCTGGATTAATAACCAGGAAGTGGAAGCTGCATCACAGCACCCGGGCACTACCAAAAACCGCCTGTCCCTCAATATTCAGCGCTATATCCAAGTGTTTGGACATCCCAGTGAATAACGCCGGATTAATAATCAGGAAGTGGAAGCTGCATCACAGCACCCGGGCACTACCAAAAACCGCCTGTCCCTCAATACTTAGCGCTCAAACAAGAAGGACACTTTTAGCAAGAGAGAGGCTAGCAATCACTTTGAAGGAGCTGCCGAGGGCATGGGAGTGGAGTAATAGTACACCAGTCAACCATATCAGGAGCCTGTATCAGAGGGTGGCAAGAAAGATATTACTCAAAACGTATCATCTAAAAGCACATAGGAGTTTGCCAGAAAGCTTGACTGTGACCCAGCCTGCAATGTGGGAAAAGACTTTGTCCAAGGTGAAGCTTTTGGGCAAATAAACTCAAAAGCGTTACGCGTGGTGCAAACGTAACACTGCCCAAGCCTCAAGGCACACCGTCCCTAAAGTTAAGTATGATGCTGTAGGGATGCTTCTCCTCAGCAGGGACTGGGCATCTTGTTAAATCTGAAGGAAGAACGGATGGAGCGAATACAGGGAAGTACTGCAAGAGTACCTGCTTGAGTCTGCTAGAAAACTAAAGCCGTGGACAATGATCCCAAGCGCATGGACAAAGCCACATTGGAAGTGGCTCAAGAACAAAAAGGTGAATGCCCTACAGTGGCCCAGTCAAAGTCCTGATCAAAATCACACAGAGAATCTCTGACGCTATTGAAAAAGTGCGGAGAGGCCAAAATCACTCCAACACTGAGCAAACTTAGTACATTCTTACCCCAAAAGACTTAAAGCCGTTATTGCAGCGAAAGGTGGCATTAGCAAACATTTATTTGTAGGGGTTAAATACTTATGCGAGCAACATTCCTGTCTTACAAATATTTATCCAACCTAAAACCAATTTAACCTTAAAATAACTGATTTTGAGTTTAACATAAATCAAATGTTAGGAAATGTCATTATACCATTAGCAATTCAGTAATATGAGATAACTGGTCAGGAGTCTGAATACTTTTGCAAGGCACTGTGTGTTTGCCAGTGTAGGTAATTATCAATGTCAGATTCTAAAGGAATTCATTTATGGTGTGTGCATGAAAACCATCTATCCAGATATAATGTCAGCAGTTGATTGTGGATTACTGAAAAAACTAGTCACGTTAGTATATCAGTTACTAGTCATGTTAATTATCGTCTTAACTTGGACGAGGACAGACACCTCATTATATGGTTGAAAAATCTCTTACATCTTGATGAGCAGCTTATCGATGTCACAGACCTGGACAAGGTCACCCTCGAATGGCACATCTGAGATGTCATGTTGCAACACTTCCCGATCGTAGCGTGGGTAGGGGGCACGGTTAGAGAAACAAGCATAACGCTCTTCGCCCTCATTGGCTTGACAGCAGGGAAACTGGGTTTTTGTTGACTGCTCCTCCATACAGTACTGATCAATCACATTCTGCCACTGAAGACAGTAAGAAAGGTTTTATTGACTTCAAAGTCTATCTATCAACTATCAATTATAAGTCAACTGTCACTTGATTTGAGTTAGGCTTTTAACGATGCATTTATCAAGCAGTTCACGCTACCTAAGACTGAGAGAACATGAAGTTGGAGAAAGGCAATACCTAAAATCACAAACAGACCAGAAATGGGCTTGGCCTCACCTTCTCGTCCGCACACTTTAACACATCAGTCTGCTGCTTACAGCACTTGTCTAGGCCCCTTTCCAGTCTGTTGATGGCTTTTGACTGACGCACAAGCCAACCATAGCCGGTGCGTGGCAGGCACTTGGGGGGGTGTTGGGGGCGGAGATTTTTCAGGAAGCAGACTAATTCAATGTTGGAGGGTGTGGGACGACCAGGTGGGAAGCTGATGTCAGGAACTTGGGTCACTTTCATCACCTCCTTCCTGGAGCTCCTAGCCTGAGAGAATGACCTGCTATGGGCAGAACATCTTTAGCTGATAGCTGGAGGAATGGACATCTATTAGTCTTTTCCTTCAGCTCCTTCATAAACTTCCCTCGCCCTCACCTGTTTCACTCTCTCTTTCTCCTCTACCTCGAGCTCTTTCCTCTATCTCTCCCCCACCAAGCACTCTTTTAAAAAAATATATTTTTTATTTTACCTCTGGCATTTGTTGCGGTTCCAGGTGAATCCAGGTTCCAGAGGTGAGTCTGCAGTTTCAGAACCATGGGTGGTGGGCATGTAGGAGGGATTTGGGGCCTCCTGCTCAAAACAGAGCATTCTGGCATCTCCTCGCTTCTTGCAGCAATGGTAGTGGCTGGTCTTAATGGAGAATTCCACACTACAGAAGTCTGAGAGACTCTGCTCCCACTGTAGAGATCAAAACAAACCAAATTATTCTGCTGGCCGGAATTTTCATTAGTATATTTGTTTATGCATGTTTGGAAATGTGCGCATAAATGGGGCAAAGGCCTTCCAGAGCTTTGTACGGTGTCTACTGGGTAAGCAATGGAGACTAAAAGACAAACAGAGGTTGAAGCTGTATTCTGTCTTGTCTCTACTGCTTGTCCCTGGCCCATGTTCTTGTCCTTGTTGTTTTTTACAACAAACAAAAGTATAATGAAGAAGGCAAAAAAATTTCCATGAGAAACAGCCTCATTTTCTTTCTTTTTTTAAAGAATCTCAATTATTTTCTCATGATATAGACGTAATTGTTCATCTTAAGTAGGATTGTAATTGCATGTTCAGTACCATTTTATTTAGAATGATTACGTGAGTGAGAGCTCACTGCAACCCTAAACACAAACAATCGAGAAATGACTCCCAGTGAAATGACTCCCGGTGCTATTAAATATGATTATGTTTGCCTCTGACTGTAGCCTAGTTTTATGCAGAGGAAATCGCGTGTGTTCAAAAAAATAATTATTATTTTTTTTTTTATATCTAGCACTTTACTTCTCACAGCATAGTAAAAAATAAAATAAAATAAAAAATAAACAAGGGATAACTTGTCTTTAAACCCCAAGGTTCCAAACCCATTACATTACTATTTTGCATAGCAGAAACTTCCATACAAAATTACTAACATAGCTTACAGTTTAACCAATTGATACAATTGATTTATTTCTTCCAGCAATTCAGGTGCTCAAGTGTGCTACAGCATTGCCGACATCTGAAGCAACTACATTAGGAGGCCAAACGCGTCTGGCGAATGCCATTGAAATATTTGATATTAAGAAAACATTAATAGTCCAGTAGCAGGGCTGCTACGCATGGAAAAAAAGATTACATTAAGGTCAGATCTGTGTTTTGACTAAGGTTCCTGTCTGGGTCCTATCTGTGTGTTGACTAAGAAGACATCCTGAAAGACAAGACAATACTGAGGGGAACATTAGTATCGGTTAAACTGTCCAAAAAATGTTGACATCTCAAGCAAGGACAATAGCATTATAACGAGAGATTGCTGCAGCATGCTTGGATGACTAAGACAAGTAGCAAGTAAAAGTGTGTAAACTAGTCAGTGAGTCAGTGGAGACAACTGAGAACAATGCAGATGACTAACGGAAAAAAAAGATTTGTATACTGTGGACATAGAGTTGTAGCAGAGCAGTGGAAATTTTACTTCAATATGCATTGTGTGGAAAAATAGTCATATCTACAATATGCAGTAGTTGTATCTACTGCCCTGTCATTTTGTAATTTTATAGTTAGAAAAAAATTATAGGGACAACGTAACGAAAACAAGTTCTAATTGGCTTTGATGAAGGGTTCAAAAATAGATTTTAAAAAAACCTAAAATGATTTACACTCCTGAGAGTATCTTTAGCCGTAGACCTTATCCCTTTTCACATATCTTCTTTGGCCAATACTGAAACCGGTGCATAATGGAGAATGTAAAATCTTGTGTAAAACTTTTTCTATACCAATCACCAGCCCAGGTTAACTGAGCACTGGTTTTGCAAATTTGCCAGGAAAATTTATATATGTTCAGCTCACAATTATTTGGAAGGAAGGAAAAAGGTGTTTTTTAACTTCATTTTGCATTTAAGGTTTCCCATTTCAAATTGAAAATGACTCAGTTACTCACTGCCTGCTGAACACAGCAGAGTGTCAGTGCTTGGTCCTCAATCTCATTCAACTGGCAGCACATGCTGTACCAGGACTCCAAGCGGTTGATAGCGTCTCCGTAGCGACGCAGGTGGCTGTAGCCGGTTTGGGGAAGGGAGCCAGGAGGGTACCGGGGGCGACCGCCACCATGGCGACAGAGGGCTGCGAGGTTGTCCAATGAGGGACGAGCAGGGGGAAAGGGAACCGAAGGAACTGAGGGAGCCCCAAAAGAGCGTGGGCTGAACTTTGGGGGTCCTGCTAGCCAAAGAAATAGGGAGGGGGAGAATAATGGAGAAGGGAGGGAGGAAAAAAATAACCAGCATTAGTGAACATTAACTTCAGCAGACAAAAGTAATGTTTGTGGCCATGACAACAATAGCAGTGCCAAACTTACCTTTTGGCTCAAAATAACCATCAAGGCCAAAGGTCACCTCCCTCTGGATAAATTCTGGTCCACTCAAACTGGAGCCTAAATTTTATATCAAAGAACTTAACACGACTCGCCAAGAAATTAATTGGACTACAAAAATTAGAAACAACCGATCTTCATTTGTCCTGAAATTCCTGCAGTGCGCCTCAGCACCCCTTTTGAACCGTGACCCTGGTGAAAACTAATGTTGGACATGTGCCTCAGCAAAGAAAAAAATGTTTCCTACATGTGTATTATTTACGCAAGTCGCTCTGGAAAAGAGCTTCGGCAAAATTAACAAAACATTCCTTTTTTTCTTACAGAACGACATCTTAAAAACTGTCCAAACATTGACAAAATATTAAGTGTCTAGTGTCAAATGTCACAAAGAGTGTCACATGGACCCACCTTTATCCCTCATAATTTTGAGAAGTTCAAAGGTCACTTCCCGTTGAGTCACATCTCGTTGAGTCACGTCCAGATCAGTGTCAGGGAGCTCTGTGAAGACAATGGAATATTTTTTTGTGAACATGTTTCAAGATTCAAGCATGTGTGTGGAACAGGGACAGCTAAGGCAGAAGTGTTCCACATAGGAACCAATGGGTTCCCAGAGCTTATCAAGGCTAACATCCTTCTGGACCATGACAGGGCCTGACAAACAAAGCACAATACTGGCATTTGCATGACTCCTTTGACTTTGTGAAGGAGTTTTAATTTGTAATGTTTGGGGCAGTTTGTTAAGGGCATTCAGCTGCTTACCAAGGGATCGAGTTACATGTTACCTATATACAGGGGCGCCGCTAAGACTTTTGGGCCCCACTTCGACGCCCCTGCCTATATATGCTATATGTTCACTTTTAAACATGACACAGATTTACATTAAACATTACTAAGACCCTGACATCAGAGTTAGTATTAAAACATAGTGGCATGAATATTCATGAACATATTTCAATATGTGGTTCTCATAAAAGGCAGTAAATTAAGTTTGATTGATCGTTAATGTATATATTTTTTAACTATTAACATTACATTGAAAACAGAATTTTAAAAGCATATTGTCAGTGCGGATTTAATTTTTTTTAATTAACGGAAGACTTATTTTACACAGCCAGTGGGTCAGCAGAACCATGAATTAAAAACACTGCCAAAGTGTTCCACATACGCATGGGTTCTCCAAGCTCCCCAAGGTTAAATGTGACCTCCTTCTGGGTTATGTCAGGTTCAAGCATGCTGGCACCTAGACAAAACAACGAATAAGACTTTAATTTAACTAACTCAAATAATTCATTGCTCTACTTTTACATTCATGCATACATACAAAGTCAAAAACTGCTTAACTATTTAAGATAAAATACTGAATTGTTTTCGTTATGCTTGTTAATAACACAATACCATTTCACTCTCAGACTCACACCACGACTGCTTCTCTCTGGATGATTTCGGGCTCGTGGAGTGTGAGCTTTGTCTGTAACATTATTACTGCCTTTAGCGTCGGCTAAAGTTTGCAGTGCCTTGAATTTCAGCAGAATGTAACGTTTTGGTTAAAAGCTCACAAGACAACGCACAAATATGATTCTTAAATGTACTACTGGTTGACAGGAACCTTCAGGCTGAGTGACGAACTGGCACGACAACGATAAACAATACCATAAAAAGACAGTCGCTGCGGGAAGCGAAGATTAAGCTGGAGAATACTAACTAACAGCAAAACGTGTATTCTGTACAACGTACCTTCAGACGCCGTACACTCAATCACCATAACTATCCACAAACTTGCAAGAACACCGGGCCATCCCATGGTCTGATGGTCTGTGTCGACAGCTGTAGTCAGACAGGATCCGTGCACCGAGTCTCTGTCCAATAATTTGATTCTCGAATCTTTTCTCCCACCCGTTTTCTTCTGCCCTTCCCGTTCGTATAACTGCAGCGCCTAAGTCAGAAGGAAAAACAAAGATTTTATCTGCACATAAGTAACTGTATACAGCAATGGTGAGATATTCTGCGTGGTCACTGTTTGAGCGAAAGTTCCCTCTGCCTGCGCTTTTTGAGGGGGTTGCACATATTAAAATAGTTTTAGAAAAAATGCACTAGGAGGAGACCGAAGAGAATAAGGGAGGGGGTAAAACCGTTTTCGTGAATGACTCACCCATCAAACATGGAGGATTAAAAGCAATTGATTTATACGTACATGAATTAATGACAATTAATATGTGCTCGTGTATTCCAACATTAATACATCATCTCCCCAGTTATATAACAGTAACTCCCCAGTCAATACATAATGATACATACTGATATCTATGCAAAAACCACGTGTATATTGTTATTGTTGTTTATATTCATATTATTATTTAGTTGAAATACTATTCGTTATTTAAAAACAAATTGATTACCGGAGATAGACATTGTTTCTAGGTTAAACCATTCAATATCACTGGAGATTTTTGATCAATGGTGAAAGATCAATCCAAAAAAAATGTGTGTCAAAGTATCGCTCTTAGTTCAGAAAGATCATAAATCATTTTGTTTTTAATTCATGACGGAATGTTAAATTGGCGGACAGGCAGGAAGTAACAAACGTGCATGTAGTGACAGGAACACTTAATACCATACAAATAGATAATAAGAGCCTTAAACTGGATGTTACTGACACTGAGTTCTACCAGACTACTACTGCTTTAATGCTCATATTTTAAAACCCTAGAAGTGTCCTTGATTTCTATTATGAGGGGAAACTAAAACTATATACAAAATGACATTTCTCCCTCTTGAACAGAGTTTTATTTTTTATTTTACTTTTCAAAGTAAATTATACTATTTAATTTATTGCTCACTGGTAATTTTTTCTAGAGACGGCACTTTTGGAAACCAAAATATTTCACCCAAGGTTTATAAACAGGCAACAGTCTTATCTTATCAGTACACAATTCTTGCTTTCACCACAGGCATTAAGAGGCATACAAATTCTTCCCAGCTCATCTTGACCTAAACATAACTTAAATAACAAGAAAGAAAAACACACAAACACCAAATGTGGTGAAAACTAGTTGATGTCCATTTATGATGTTTTAGAGGGGCTTCTCAGTAGAGAAGCTGTATAATTATCCCAAATGTTATTTAAATTAATTTATTGTATAATGGAGCTAATTAGTTCACCTTTGATGCACCTTTTTATATCATAGTTATAAATAGGGAAACTTTTTTTTAAATTTCGGCACACATTGGTAATTATACACACCACTATAAATTCAAACATTGAACTATTAATACAATCAATAGGTGAGAACATTCTGTTTAAAGAATCTGTGAATTATGTGTGGTAAATAGCACAAATACAGTGGCCAGAAATAATTGTAAACTATAGTGCAGTGGAACTTGTTGTCACTGATGGACTCGGGGTGCAAAAGTGCCCTCTTGTATGCCCCTATGGTAGAGAAAACATGAAAAAGGGTCCCTCTACGGTTGCCCAGTGTGCAAGAAAACGTGATAAAGTGCCCTTTAGGGCGTCCTTCCAATGGTGATAATGTGATGCAGTGCCCTCTAGGGTGCCCTTCATGCTAGAAAATTAGTTGCCCATCTAGGGTGCCCTACATGCGAGACAATGCACTCTCAATGGGATGCCTCTACAGTGGAAAATGACCTCCTTGTGCTCATGTTTTTAAAATTTTAAAATTATATATATATATATAATATATCCTTTTAAAAAACACTTGTGGCAGCGGGATTCTACCTCAGTTTCATTTGTGTTTGAAGCTAGCATTGTGCAAGCAATGCGAAGGTGCATTAAAGTCAACGATGTGGACACAGTTTTCCCTACCCTAAGCACTTCAAAATATATGCCAGATTGCCAGTGACAACCGCTTCAGTAGAGCGGCCATTCTCTAAACTGAAGCTGATCCAGACCCAACTCAGGAACAGATGTGGGGAAGGCAGATCTTCTGCTGCTATCCATTGAGAGGAAAGTCCCCATTGACCCAAACGAGGTCACTGGTATTAACAAACACATGGCCAAAAGAAGAATCCTAGTCTGATTCCACCACCCTGACTCTCTCCTCAATATACAGCTCATTCGCAGTGACATCACTTGTGTGTGTGTGTGTGTGTATGAAATATATGGTTAAAGAGTTAATAGTGAGTTTGTATTACAGAGGTGTAGCAGTTCTGAGTCACATAGTAAAACACTTTTAATCCTAAACAGGAGTTTTCGCCCCTGCCCCTCAGACAGCCAGAGCCCGCCACTGCTTGTTGTGGACGACTTCTCTACGAGGAGTGAGCCGAAGACAAAAGTACTATTGGTTCCTCGAGTTAGAGATTTCGATTTTTAGCAGGCTAATCCATTCTCTTGTCGGACTTTCCCCGCGAACACAAGACGTAAAGTCATTTACTCGGATTTATCAGTAATGTCACGTTGTTAGTTGGTAATTGAATGACCTAAATTCAGTTAGTGATCACTTACCAACTCACAATGTTGTAGTTACGCACTCGGTAAGTAGGCTGGCCCACCTATATTGCACTGCAATAACGTCTTAATATGTGGCCTATTCTGTAACATTTGACTTAGACAGATAATTTCAAGGAAGCTCCTACCTGTTTGTAATGTTGAAAAAGGACATTACTTTCATATCTCATTTCATGTTTCATGAGAAAATGTAAAAATATCAAAAATTTGAGAATAGTCCAGAGTATTATATTTTACTGTTACACGTGAAAGCTCACGCAGTTCAATACAGGGAATAGTCATTGTGAGATCTGCAAATTAATTAGTAGTTTTGGGTGACAAGTATATGAGCATGGGCATTTTATTAATATTGGCATGAGCAGACCTGTGCTTCGTCAGATTCCAGGATTGATAAAAACAGACGAAGCTAAACGGGATGATGTTGTAAACACTGGTGATGGTTTGCGATGCGACACCACAACTAGGCCCTCAGCAGAGAAGAACGCTCGACGGGAACACGTTCCTTTCTGTTGTGCAACAAGCCTATGAACTTGAGTTCTATCTTGTCGAATCGCGTGCCTAATGATCTAGAACAGAGTTGGCGCGCGACTTGACCACTAGAGTTAAAGAAACGGCACTTCAGAGGTTCTTCCAAATGTCACTTTTTTCCTGTAGGGAAACTTACGTTTACCGTTGTGTGGCCTGGTACATTTTATATTCTACTGTAGCTTAATGATCTTATAAGACTGTGTATTTAGTATTGCTATCTAAATAACAAATCGTCATTTTGTTGATGTTTCTCCTTTCAGTGGTAGACATCCCTATTTGCGAAAATGCCGGCTAGCCAGCTACGTTAACGTTACAAATCAAATTAAAAAAGTTAGAAGCTATACTCA
Organism: Hiodon tergisus; assembly: GCA_025775045.1. Taxonomy (NCBI): domain Eukaryota; kingdom Metazoa; phylum Chordata; class Actinopteri; order Hiodontiformes; family Hiodontidae; genus Hiodon; species Hiodon tergisus. The sequence goes on along the minus strand of JAOVYW010058236.1, from coordinate 2,750 downwards.
AAAATGATGAAAATTTCGTTGACAGCCGGATACGTGAAATCGTTTTCTGTTCGTAACCTGCACACCGAAAGCTTCAATAGTCTTCTCCTATCGCTTCATCAAAAGAGCATGCAAGGATAAGGGGATGTGAATTCGTCCTCAACACTACGCAATTAATTAATTGAATTGATTAAATTAAATCCGCCTAGTCGGGCTCACAACGAACCTTAATTAATTACGTGGTCACGACCTGCAGGTTACAGACGAACTTCGACTGACTAACACCGGAAATATCACAGCGTTGATAATAGTTCTAAAGTCTCACCCAACAATGCCCCACGCACCAGGCAAGTCAATTGTCTGCAATGCTTCAAATGACCATTCTCTCAGCGGTGGCGCTAAATAATACACCTCCTTCAGACAAAACAGCACCTGAGATGGCGTCATGGGCCAAATGGAGCTTTTTTTCTTGTGCTACAGTTCCTCTTCTCTGGTACAACAGCACATCTGAACTGGAATCTCCATGCAGCTGAGATAACCAGTGGCTTGCTTTGTTTGACTAATATTAACGTTCCTTTAATTTAATTTGAGATCATGGTACACCGTTATTAAGAGCTTGGAGCTAGTCATGACTCCTAGTGCATGTCCAGAAACTTCATCGCCTGTTCAAAATCGTCACAAACAGCTACTGTTCCTTCATAGTCTGTTATATAATGATGCAGAATATCAGTTTGGTTTCTTAAAATTGTCTAATGTTGATTAAGCCACTTTTTGTTGCATACCAATACACACACATATATATTTTCTTCTCCCTCCATCATGGTTTTCACAAAATAAAGAGCACGTCTTCCTGTTGAGATCGGTGTCTGACTCCTTGCTTAAACCCAGCAGAGTAGTAGCACTACTATATATTCACAATAAACGCTAGAATATTCAGGGCGAATGGAATTGTTTCTATGCTGTTGTGAATGAAACAGTATCTCAAAGTAAATAGGAACTGATCAGGTAACTCATGGGTACAGTAGTGCATGGATTGTGAATATGGACAAACTACCAATCATCGTTATGGCCAGTTATACATAAGGTAAGAATAGGCCAGGATCATTTGTTAAGGGGTAAGAAAGATAAATATGTGAAGACCAAAAAATGCTCTGCGCCCGCATTGTTTAAACTGTTTATTTAACAGCCTTTTTCTTCTAGAATTATTACATACATATAAGTGCAAACCAACAGAGATTAAAACACAAACAGCATTTTAAAGATTTGACCCAAGAATAAAATCAAAGTAACCTTCATATTAAAGACAATGTTACTAAGCCCAACAAAGAGCAATGTTGAAATAATGATAGAACCATTGTGTCTTGTGCATGGGTGACAGCTGAGTTGTTTCCAATTAGACTGCCAGGGAGACATAGTGCCCATTTAAATGGAACTGCTGCCATCCAAACAGACGAGTAACCCCAGAATCACATCGCAATCGTCGAAACTTGTTTCAGCAGACCAGAAACGGCCAGCTCTGGTCTTGCAGGGTGCGAGCACAACCTGAGAACAGTCCTGCAGGGTGGGAGCTTTATTCCATTGTGCACAGGAGGAGATGGTGTTGACTGGGGAGTTACTATTATATAACTGGGGAGATGGTGTTGACTGGGGAGTTACTGTTATATGACTGGGGAGATGGTGTTGACTGGGGAGTTACTATTATATAACTGGGGAGATGGTGTTGACTGGGGAGTTATAATTATATAACTGGGGAGATGGTGTTTACTGGGGAGTTATTGTTATATAACTGGGGAGATGATGTTGACTGGGGAGTTATTGCTATATAACTGGGGAGTTATTGCTATATAACTGGGGAGATGGTGTTGACTGGGGAGTTATAATTATATAACTGGGGAGATGGTGTTTACTGGGGAGTTATTGTTATATAACTGGGGAGATGATGTTGACTGGGGAGTTATTGCTATATAACTGGGGAGTTATTGCTATATAACTGAGGAGATTGTGTTGACTGGGGAGTTATTGCTATATAACTGGGGAGATGGTGTTGACTGGGGAGTTATTGTAATATGACTGGGGAGTTATTGTTATACAACTGCCTGACTGTGGTCATTGAGGACAAAATGTGTGCATCTGTAAAATGTATAACAGTAAAGAGAAAGTGCATATTATTGCAAGACTGGGTCTATCCTAGAAAAAGGGGTGCGAGGTTATACTTTATTCATATAATAAGAGATCTGACAACATGTATAGTTATTCAATTTAAAAAAAACATATTTGTTACCAATATCTGTATATCTATAATAACATCGTATGCATATAAGCTTAATTATCACGATACCCATTATCAGCTAAGACCCAGACACTCATAAAAAAGAAAAACGGGGTTCTCATTAACAAATATAAAATGAAACGTTTCACCCTTAGAAATGTGTAGAAGTTTTCTACTTAAATTCTAAACATTTTCCAGCAATCAAAGTATCCATATGCATGGAATATTATTATAACACTCATTTTATCCCACAAAATTGTCTTTCCATAAAAATAATTTCAAACTCAATTCTCATCCTGCCATGTATTGCTAATGAGATTATATTCTGTTTTTTTCCTTTAAATTGGAATTACAAAAATATATTAATACAGCAGTTAGATAGTGAGCCACATTGATTGGATCCCCTTATGTTTCATATAATTATGTGTGTGCCTGCGTTCGTCTAGACATTTTTGTTGCATACCAATACACACACACACACACACATACACATATATATATA